>JAEIFV010000936.1:0-120417 GCA_018904265.1 Lordiphosa collinella | reverse complement strand
ATGACAAAATGTACAAATGGCTTGCAGGTTGAACTTTTTGAAAACAACCACTCATCTTTTGATAGGAAATGTCCAGTTTTTTTCATGGAACGGGGAGATTTTGTGCGCAAAGCCCGTAAAACTGCTGAGCAACAAGGCTGCACGATCAGTCTACGACGCCTGCAAAACACCAGGGCGAATCCACATTTGCCGCATTGGCGAAGCAAAATGCCCAACATCTGCGACATCGACCACATCAAATACTAAAGCTACTCAACACCAAAAACAACCGCAATCACTAATTTAACCACATCCCAACAACAGCAACGAAACATCTGTCTTCACGAGGACCTTGTTGTTATATGCCACCACAGGACTACACATCCCAAAAGGTAGCCGGGACCATGCCAAAAAGTTAAAATTCTCCCAAGAAATACACCTAAAGGGTGATCAACCAAATCAAGGCTGCCACGAAAAATTCGAAACTTACCCAAAATCAACGCAAATCTACTCTTCAATCTGAATCAGATGACTCAAATTTTATGCTGACCTAGAAGACATTATGTAATTATAGTATTATAATTATACCGATCTCAGTTGGGCTGACAGAGCGGGAAACTACTTAAGCTTCTCCCTCTGTCAGTCCAGCCGAGATCTTTCAAATACAACAAATAGCTCACTTCAGTTATTATATAACTTTTTCTTCTTACTTTCTTGCCTGCATTAAACTCTAAAACCATCAAAATGTCTCTTAAAATTCCTTCAATGGAACATCAAGGATACGTAAACAACTATAGTGAGCTATTAATAATTAAGAGAACACTCACCTCGTTATATCAATCCAAGAAACACACATATTTGATAACAACAATTTACCAGTACCCATTAATTACAATCTACTAACATGTGATGCATCTAACAGTTTTGGTGCGACAGGCATTTAGTTCACAAATCCATAGAATATACAAATTAAACACCAACAACGATCTAAAAACAGTTGCAATAGAAATCAATCAAAACAAAAATAGCAATCTTTTCGATTTATATTCCCCCAAACAAATCCTTTTCTCATCAGAGTCTTGAAAATATGCTGAATTTACCAAAATATCCTTTTCCTTCTCTTATTACGGGGGACTTTAACAGTTGGCACAACAGCTGGGGGATCTTTTCCCAGGAAATAACAGAAGGAGCAACATTTTGGCAAAATTTATAGAACAATCACGATATATTATTTTGAACGACAAATCACCAACACATTACACCACCCACAACACATTTACGCATATAGATATATCACTCTGCTCCCCACAACTCGCACCATTTACAGAATGGAAGATTTTTGATGACCTATGTGGAAGTGATCATTTTCCTATTCTGATTTCTCTATTCCCTAACTCTAAAACAGAATAGTTCCAGACATCTTGTTTTAAAACCAAAGAAGCAGACAGAAGTCATTTTATTAAATAAGCGAGGAACATAAACAACAAAATTAAAATTAGTTTAAATATTAACAAAGAGGCAGCTAACATCAGCAAAATTATTATACAAAGTGCACATGACACCATACACACAAACATCACCACATAAGTTTAATCACAAAGGACCTTGGTGGAACAAAACACTAAATGAACTTTCGATTTATATTCCCCAAACAAAATCCTTTTCTCATCAGAGTCTTGAAAATATACTGGGCCACCAAAATATCCCTTCTCTTATTACGGGGGACTTTAACAGTTGGCACAACAACTGGGGATCTTTTCGAAATAACGAAGAACATGTTTGGCAAAATTTATAGAACAATCACGATATATTTTGAACGACAAATCACCAACACATTACACCACCCACAACACATTTACGCATATAGATATATCACTCTCTGCTCCCCACAACTCTGCACCATTTACAGAATGGAAGATTTTTGATGACCTATATTGGAAGTGATCATTTTCCCTATTCTGATTTCTCTATTCCCCAACTCTAAAACAGAAAATAGTTCCAGACCATTTTTTAAAACCAAAGAAGCAGATTAGAAGTCATTTTATCAAATAAGCGAGAAAACATAAACAACAAAATTAAAATTAGTTTAAATATTAACAAAGAGGCAGCTAAATCAATAAAATTATTATACAAGATTACTGCTTTATAACAAACATCACCACATAAGTTTAATCACAAAAGTTCCTTGGTGGAACAAAACACTAAATGAACACGAATAAGTAAATAAAAACATGGAGAATTCTTAAACGTAATATAACTCCAAGAAAATATGATAAATTACAAAAATCCAATGCAATGTTTAGAAGACAGTTAAGACTTAATAAAAAGAAGGCAGCGGACACTTTCACATCTACAATGAACCATCTACACCATAGCTCAAATATGGACGAATATAAGACGCCTCTGTGGGTTTAAATCCAATGAAAAGCCATCAGATAAGCAAATTTAAAATTATCTAAAAGATATGAAACAAACTTTACAAATTATTGGTCTGAACTATCAGATGATAAAAATTTTAGCAGTCAATTTATACAGGAAAAATACATATACACAAACAATAACTTTACACCATCAGCAACCATACAGCTAATATAGAAAGATATTACACTAATAGAACTTCAAGCAGTTTACAAACAGTAGAAGGAACAACACCAGGAGAAAGGTAAATCAGTTACTGAGAGTCTGTTTATACTGATTTTCTTATATCCAAATCTTTAGCTTGTAAAAAGCACACCTCAATCATCACCCTTAATTTTACTTTCCAAAGCTTTCGATAGAGTTGGGGTTCCACACAATAATAATGGACCAGCTAATGGAATGGAGAACAGGACCCTAAAATATTCCAGTATGTTAAAAACTTTATGTCAAACCGAGAACTTGTTGTTAGAGTTGCCTTACAAACATCGAATTTTCTACCTTTTTAAAGCAATGGTATACCACAAGGATCACCAATCTCTGTCATACTATTTCTCATCGCATACTGTAAGCTGTCCAATATAATAGCCGTACACAAGAGATAAAATTTAGTGCCTACGCTGATGATTTTTTCTAATTATAAATTTTTAACAAACACAAAAATATTAACTACAATTTGGACCCCTTATTCCAAAACATGCAAAATTGGTGCTCCTACTCAGGGCTGTCATATCTATAAACAAATGCCAACATCTACATATTTGTAGGAAAACATAATTGCACCTGCAATATATCATCTAATAATTTACAAGCCCTCAGTTTCAACCGTTAAAATTTTAGGATTAACTATAAACAGTCGTTACACATGGCATTCTCATGTCAATTACCTAAAAACATCATTGTCAAAAAGCCTTAATGTAACTAAGTGTCTTGCTAGCCCAAGATTTAATTGCAATACGCAATCTTTTCTTTCGGTGGCAAGGGCCACGATAATATCTAAAAATTGACTATGCTTTATTTATATATGGCTTTACTCCAGCATCTATATTAAACAGAATAAAGACGTCTTTAAACGCTGCAATTCGAATGTCCCTTAGTGCATTTCGGTCAACACCAATTAATAATATGCTTTTAAGATCAACATTCCAACAATCGAGAACTTAAACGAGACTATTTAACTTCAAGACTTTTTTAAAACCTTACTAAATTCAAACGATACACCCCTTGCAATCTAATCAATAAACTTGAAAACCAACCAAAAAATTAATTCATCAATAGAACGATAAATTACAATGTCTAAAGCGAACACGTTGCCGTATCTACCAGATAAAAATACAATATTTGGCCTTCTTGGTTATTATCACAAATTACAATAGACACTTCGCTACGAATACACAGCAGACAAATAACTCCAACTCCTTATATTCCGACAACACTTTAATAGAATTAAGAACGAATACAAGACACATGCCTTATTTTCACAGACGGTTCCTCAACAAAAATAGTATTACCAGCTTTGCTATTACAACAAGAAACACGCTCTTAAGTATGGTAGTCTACCTTTCTATTCTTCAGTATTTTCTTCTGAAATAATTGCTGTGAAACTGGTTAAGAACTTAAAGGGGATCATTTGCAATATGCTCTGATTCTATGTCTGCTTTAGATTCCATATCTAATATTAACAATACTGATAAGTATCCTTCGCTTATTAGATCACTATTAATATCCCTCTCTCCTAGGGTGAAATTGATACATGGATCCACAAGAGATGTATTTGCAAATTCGAAATGAGCTAGCTGACCATATGGCCAACTTCAACTCATATGCCTTTAATTAGTATGCCAAATGCCAACAAATATCTAAGAAATCAACTCATTCGTCAACAAGAAAGCAAGATTTCTCAGTGTAGCAATTAGTATTAAAATTTAAACCAAAACTATAAACATATATGACTACCTCAGCATCAGCTTACAGAACAGGAAATAACCCGGCAGTCAAATCAAATTCATACGCCACACGACTAGGACACACTAGATTAATAACCCACTAACACTATTTCAACCACAATATTTCCACAATATGCACTTTATGTCAAACAAATAGTACTCATAATATACAACACATACTACAATCTGCCCCACCTTAACTAATATTATAATAGAAATTTTTCAACAAGACAATCAATAGATATTTTAGCAAACCCTAACGAAGAAAATATAATCAAAATTGTCAAATTCCTGCGAAAGTCACAGTTATATAATGTAATTTAATTAAATAATTAATTAAGAATCACTAAAATATACCACCAACTGTATAAATACTCATAATAGATTTAATTATCTAACTTTAAGAAGAATTTTTTGTAATATGTAACTTAACAATATCTAGCTGAAGGCCCTGCTAGTTAATCACTTATCTCAAAGTTTAAACTTTAAGATAAGATCTATATAAATATAAATAAATAAATAAATAAAACCCTTTACATGGTGGTGATGCATATCTGCATCATACCGAACTAAAATAATTATTTTCAAGTGTGAGTTCATTTAGCCATGTCCGTCTGTCCGTCCGTCTGTCTGTTTCTATGTCTCTCCTCCGTCAGTTTTAAAGCTATCCTCACCAAATATTGCACAAGTCTTTTGGTACATATAAGCTGCACATTTGTTGGAACCGGCCGGATCGGTTGACTATATCATATAGCGGTCATAGGAACGATCGGTCCAGCCTAGTCTTAATTGAGAAAAATTTTGTTTTTAATGAAATAACCTCAAAATACGTATTTCTTAGTTTCTTTCCCATGATTTCACTAAGTTTGGTCGAAATCGGATGACTATAGCATATATCTGCCATAGGAACGATCGGTCGAAAAACTAGTTCTAGTGAAAAACTTTTTTGTTTTTTTTTTTTTTTTTTTAATGAAAACGTCTTATCATTGGCATACACTTAATTTATATACTTTACACAATTCTGCAAAAGTTTGGTCAAAATCTTGGATGACTATGGCATATAGCTCCCATAGAACGATCGGTCAGAAAACTAGTTCTTGTGAAAAACTTTTTGTTTTTAATGAAAACGTCCTTATTTTTGGCATACTTATTTTATATACTGTTACACAATTCTTCAAAAGTTTGATCGGAATCAATGACTATAGCGTATAGCTCCCATAGGAACGATCGGTCGAAAAACTAGTTCAGTGAAATTTTTTGTTTTTTAGTGAAAACGTCCTTTTATTAGCAAACACTTATTGCATATACTTTGGACACATTTCTACAAAGTCTTAAAAATCGGATGACTATAGCATTTAGCTGCAGTATGAATGATCGGTCGAAAAGAAGTTCTAGTGAGTAAAACTTTTGTTTCATATGG
Source organism: Lordiphosa collinella (assembly GCA_018904265.1). Lineage (NCBI taxonomy): Eukaryota > Metazoa > Arthropoda > Insecta > Diptera > Drosophilidae > Lordiphosa > Lordiphosa collinella. The sequence continues at coordinate 114,657 of JAEIFV010000936.1, read as the reverse complement.
ACTGCCTCAAATTTCGTAATTAACAGTGTATGTATAATGCTTTTCCATCTTTCACCACCTTTATGAGTATAGATCCCATAGAAAATGTGTCCAAAATTAGTCATAAGACAACTTTTTGTTTTCAATGGTGGAAGCTGCAAGGGTAGTCAAAACCGGCCGAGCCCAGTTAAGTCTCCCCTATTTTCGGTTTATATTCGAGATTACTGTACGATATACTTAGTCTCCAACGGGCCGATGCCTTGTGCTCTTTTCAGATCATATGCGGTTTACGATTTACCATTATTCTGACTCGAGCTGGTTCCATTTCAAAAGCACACTTTCCTCTGTTCGACGTGCTGCGACATTGCGTTGTCGCGTTGCATTCTGGGAATGTCGGTCTATGTTAGCAAAATCCATCCCTATCGTAACTATCGAAACATAAATGATGAATTTGTATAAATTGCACAAAAAATTTTACTTATCAATCATTACCCTTTGAAATATCAAAATGAAGAAAACAAATGAATAAAAAAAGATGAAATTGAAATTTGTAAAACCACTGAATAAACAATATGCTGAACTGTCAAATATAATGACCACCTACCGCGCCACGTGTTGAGACTGTTATTGAGTTTAACAAGGAAACGAAATATGCACCTACCTCCTTCGGAGGAATTTTCAACTTTTCTTCTTATTGACCCGATATTTTAATCACAACCGTTTGACGGTCTCGGGCGCTCTCCGATTGTACACTTTTTTTTGCTGGAGCTTCTTCATCCATAAGAGTAACATGTCCAATCAAGCGCAGCGCTGTTGTTTTGTGCACTTGACTATATCAGTGTCCCAATATAGCTCATACAGTTCGTGGTTCATAAGTACGAAACTCGTCGCAAACTTTTCCTCCGAAGAACTTTTCTATTGAACACTCCAATTGCTGCCTCATCCACGGCTGTTTTGTCCGCTTCTGCACCGTATAAGTGACTTGTAAAGGGGGCATTTCTCTTTATCGAAATAGGGCTCTTCTCTGGAACTCCTCACTGAGCTCGTATAACCATCGGTTTGGTTGAAGACGGATCCCGCTGTCATTGTACCATATTAGAAAAAAAGAACACTTAGACTCCAATCTTCGGGCATACTCTCTTCAGAACTTATTCTGCATATTAGGTGCGTGCACCTTTCCAACTCCCTCGCCGCCAGTCATGAACAATTCAGCGGGCAGCTCTTCAGCTCCAGCTGATTTGTTATTTTTTTGCCATCTAACCATCGATTGGTGGTTCCACTACTTCTTCAGAGGCGTTTGTGCTCGTCATCGCCTCCTGGCGGTTGAGAATTAGTTACTTCATTTGTCCAGTGCCACGGTACGGTATCTGTGACTAATCTCCGGCTTCTCCCAATAGTGAGGCTCGGGCTTAGGACAATCGGCTATTAGCCGATCGGCTTGTGCCGCCATGCCCACAACTCTCCAACGGATCTTTATGATATTTTGGCGGTTTATTTATGACTAAATATACAAAAGAATGGCATCAATGGATTTGGTCGAAGGTCCATTATCAGTCACTCGACGTAGCTTCGGGAAAATGTCTCCGCAGTCGGCCTGTATCACCTTGGGTCGATGTCCGGATACATAAGCGAATCCTGTTGGTCAGTTCTTAGATATTTTTGGCCTTCCAGCTGTTTTTTAAAATTGCAGCACTCAGACTTGCAAAAAATTGTTTGGTTGGCAATTGTTGGGTTCCGTTCCAAAGGGATATTGGCAAAAAAGGCGACATTGGTTGCACATCCACCGACATTGAGATTTGACAGTTTGTATTTGGTCAGGTGTGTTATTTGGTGCTCTTTGCTTACGTCTGGCAAGAATATTATTCTTTTTCTGCACTTCACTGATATGTTGTTGGCTGCAATTAAATCTTCTGGGTGCATCTCGTTGACTAATGTGTCTTTGTTGTTAAAAAGTTGGGATAGCTTTCTGACAGCATGGCCGGTCATAATGTTTGCTTTCCGACCACTTCCAACTTCTTTTTTTTTTATTATTTTTCGTTGCAAAATACTTTAAATTGTGCGTTGGCCCTCTTGGGTAAAATGATTTACTGTAAACACTTTACCTTTGTCAGCGTGCATTTCGTAGAATTTAACAACGCGATCACGAAGACGTTCTTGCTCGGACGGCATGATGGCGACTACTAGTCAAAATTGTTGTCGGGGGGGCATGAAATCGTTTTGACAGGAGAACAAAGAGAAAGAAATGTCATCCCGAAATCTTTTATGTAAAAAGCTCAGCTAAGGACGCTCTCTCAAAGTTTGTGCGGATTTTTAGTTGTCACCCGTTATATGCTGAAGGTACAAACATTCTTTCTTCGTGCAAAAATTGAAAATAAACTTGATCTGCCTGCAAGTATAAAAGCTTATTTTCCATACATGTCAACACTCTATCTCTTACCAACTCTGAGATCTGAGCGTTCAGGACAGACGGGCAGACGGAAATGGCTTCCGCCGTTGACGGTTCGTTGTTCATAAACTGGCGGTTCGGTTCAGTCTGGTTTTTGCTTCGGTATATTTTCGGTTTTACAACAAAAATTCCGAATGGCTTGCTTAGTGATCGAAATTCTTATTAATAATGGGCAATTACATAGTCAAATTTTAGTAGGCTTTGACTTTCAAATCTTGTGAACTTTACAAACTCTCAACCACAATTCCATCATTCCACTTTAGCACTTGCTACTGTGCGGTGGGCTATAATTTTCATCCTTATTTTTTCTTAAGGTTTTTGTTTTATTTATTTAGTATTTAGTTTGCAAGTGCATCCAGTTGTAGGCATGCTCAAATCCAAGCGGTGGCACCTCTTCAGGGTCGAAGCGAAAAAAGTTGGTGCGCCAATCCCGACCGGCAAACCACAGGAGTAGCATTTGAGAAGAACCGGATGCAGTCGAAGGTTTGCTTGCCAATGTGTATGCGGACGCTGGCACAAGATTCCCTGCCTGCTGTTCGGCGCATCGACTCAAGACTTTTCTTCGCTGTTTGTTGACGAGCTTGAGTTGGGCTCGAAACTCCAGTTATGGATGCCAGCTGGTGCAGGGGAACTATTGTAGGCGGTAGATTCTGCTGGTTTGTATATTCTTCATCTGTGAATGTGGTCCACAGACGTATGCCTTCATGGAGTTCTTCAATTTGCTTCTTCAGTCCCTCAGGGGTGGGCTTCATCGCTTCCTCTTTAAACATAATACCAGATGACCTCAAGTCGGGATGTACTGAAGGTACCTCAAAGATGTCTTCTGCTTGTGGTTGTTTTTGCTCTTGGTTTTTGGGATTTTGTGGGTTTTTGTCCATTTTGTTGTATTTAAATGAAAATGAAAATATTAATATCTGATATTCGTGATGTTGAAACAGAAATGCAAGAAAATCCCGAAATGCAAATAGCGGACATTGGTCAAATTATAAAGTCTTCGACATATGCAGAGCAGCAGTTCCGAAAACAACGGCACGGAACAAGTAGTTTGATGCTCTGTGCGACGCTAGTGGTGTATTCAATGCTTTTATCAAGTAATCGAAAATCTAACGATGCGGAACACAAATTGGAATATGTTGACCTTAAGAAAAGGTACGACACTCTGTGCAGCACAAAAAAGCAACAATACATTTAAACCAGACGACATAAGCAGCACTATGAAGGATTATTTCCCTTTAAACACAACAGGAAATATAAATGGGATGCTCTACGCCTTGATGCTATATACGGACGATGAATTGGATAGCGACATAACAATAGAGGAAATAAAAAATATGCTACTCAAAGTATAAAGCAATAAGGCACCAGGTGAAGACAGAGACAGAGGTGAGACAAACGCCCCTGATAAACTATTATTAGAGTTGGCTATTTACAAGGAATCTGAATAGTGAACATCTAGACGACTCCTTTATAAAAAACATAATTTTCCCCATACACAAAAAGGGGACCCAAACAACGTCGGAAATTGCAGGGGTATCTCTTTCATGAGCTTTGAAGCAAAAATAATGATGGGTGTCCTGAAAGATAGTCTATCTGAATGGGTGAAAAAAATATAAAAAAACTAAGCGAATATCAAGCTGGATTCCGAAAGAAGTACTCGACAACCGACAACATCTACAATCTTGCATCAATAGTCAAAATTAAGTTCGCAGAAAATAAGAAAAGTATTTTTACTTTGTTGATTTTAAAGCAGCATTTGATAGAGTGCCAGACAGATATTGATATTTAAGCGACACTTAATCGGGAGTACCAGTTGTCGGAAGGTTTTGAAACTTATTATGGTGTAAAGCAAGGGTGTTTGTTATCTTTTTTATTATTTACATTATATATTAATGATCTCCATGAAAGCTTGGTGGTCCTAACATCGGTGGTGGCCTTAACTGGGAGTTAAATATCAGGCTCCTTTTATATGCAGACGATATCGTCTTGCTAGCTAACAATCCCAATATATTACAACTAATGACCAACCGTCTTGAGAGTAATTGTAGCTTATGGGAATGGCAGTAAACATGCTTAAATCGGAGATTATGGTTTTTCGCCAACGAGGAAGGCTGGCTGCAGACGAAAAATGGACCTATCAAGGGAACCCGATAAAAGTTGTAAACGAATACAAGTACTTGGGAATTATATTCACGCCAAACCTGACTTTTAACAAGCACCTTTGCGAAAAAACCGGGAGGCCAAACAAGGGATCAACATGACATGGGATAGTTTCCTGAGCAAGCCAAACATAAACCTAACAGCAATATGAAAACTTTTTCAAGCTGCTACCCGCGCAGTGCAAACATATGGCTCACAGGTATGTGGCAACTCGTTATTTGATGAAGTAGATGCGCTGCAACGATACTTTATCAAGAAAATACTGAGGCTACCTGCGAACACCCCGAACTTGAAACCGGAGTAGAAGAGGCGTTCCACTATACTTACAATTTGCTCCTGTTTGAGTATGAACCCACCCGCTTACCGTACATACTGTCAAATCTAATCAAAAGACAAAAAATTTATTGGTACAACGATCCAGCTAGACGCCTTCAAGCTTCTTATATCCAACTACCTGATGAAGTAAACAAAAAGGAATTGGAGCAATATGTGTATCAACCTTCTAACACAAATGAAACTGAACAGGTCAAATCAATTAATACATAGTGCACGAGCCAGCGAAACTAGAATTTACAAATACCTTGACTATAACAAGGGATCTGAATATTGCTGTGAAAATTTCAACCAGAAGCAAATACGTCAATAATTAAATCTCGTGGAGCCTATTATGGTTAAAGGGAAATTCGTTCAATAATTCCCGGTCAACATAATGCAAGACAGGAACTTTCCTGTGGTTATGGGGGCGTATGTTGCTTACTGCGCCTCAAGTCGACTCACACCTCCACGTGGTAACCCCCGGCGTTGCATCCGCAAAGCTGCTGGCTAACGTGAGCGGCGATCCTACCCTAGGGCAAATAGGGGGCGTCGCATCGGTCTTGGCACCCGATAGGCGTCTATTTCCTTCCGCCAATGAAAACTAACACAATGCCTCGGATACGGACCCCCCCGACGACGACCCACGCAAACGTTTTAAGGACCACGATTTGAGGATATGCACCTGGAATGTTCGCACCCTCAATAGAGAGCGCGCGGATTCCAACCTGGTGGATGTCCTCGAGGAACATTTATCGGACATTACCGCACTTCAGGATATAAGATGGACTGGACAGGGGTGTAGGAAGGTAACATCCAAAACCAACGCCCCATGGGAGATCTACTACAGTGGACATGATTCGAAGCACGAGTTTGGTTGCGGCTTTGCAGTCAACAAAAGACTGTGCCGCTCTGTCATCAGCTTTACACCAGTTGACAAGCGACTTGCCGCACTCAGACTTAAGGCAAAATATTTTAATATTAGTCTTGTGAACGAATTCTATGAGCGCCTAGAACACCTATATGAGCGCTGCCCCGATCACGACATCAAGATCGTGCTAGGCGACTTTAACGCAAAAATCGGGAGAGAAGAAGCTCATCGCGCGACTATCGGCCGATTAGCCTGCACAAAAAAATCCTCCGAAAATGTAGAGAGGCTAATAAACTTCGCTGCGGGCCGGAACTTGGTCATAAGTACCACCAGAAATTTGAACACCGCAACGTCCACAAGGCGACCTGGAAGTCCCAGATAGTCAATCGACCCGAAACCATATTGATCACTTTGTGATAGACGGACGGCACTCTTCGGGTGTTCCTAGACGTACGTGCGCCGCCGAGGAGCCAATATTGACTCGGATCACTACCTTGTTGCAGCCAAAGTACGCACACGGCTCAGTGTGGCACATGCCGCACAGTCTAACCCACGCCGAAAGCTGAACGCTGAGAAGCTGCAATCACAACGGACATCCGAGGCCCACTCAGCAAAACTCACCCAGCTGCTCAGGGAAACCCCACCTGGCCCTTCTGGTGTAGACAAACAGTGGAAGCATATTTCACACTCTATGAGTACAGCTGCCAAGGAGATTCTCGAATTTGCCGAAATCTACCGAAAACAGTCATGGTACGATGATGAGTGCCGCCGCGCTACGCAGAAAGACGCTGCCTACAGGAGAACTCTGCAGTCTGGAGCAACGCGGGCTGTTAAGGAAGCGATACCGGGAGAAAAGGAGAGGAGAAGCGCCTTTTCAGAAGGAAGAAAAATGAGCAGGAAAAGCGCATGGGGGAGGAAGTCGTAGTGCTGTTCGGAAGGAGTGAGACTTGAAAATTCTACCAAAACATTAGGCAACTATCCGAAGGTTTTAAGCCCAGAGTCACACTATTGAAGGACGAGCCCGGAAATCGGGTCAGAATCCGGAAGTGGCACTAGACAAATGGAGAAACTATTTCTCTAACCTGCTGGGAGGTGATGACGAACACAATGCCGCCTCTGGGAAGTAGCGACACCACCAATCGATAACATAGAGATAGCTAAAAATAACAAAAAATCTGCTGGCGCTGATGAGCTGCCTGCTGAATTGTTCAAGGCTGGCGGTGAGGAGCTGGTAAGGTGCATGCACCAACTCCTATCAGAGTATGGTCCGAAGAAAGCATGCCCGAAGATTGGAGTCTAAGTGTACTCTGTCCAATATTTAAAAAATGAGACCCTGCGGTTTGCGCCAATTACCGCTGGATCAGTCTCCTTCCCATTGCATATAAGGTTCTATCATGCATTCTATCTGAACGTCTAAGGCCGAGAATGAGTGAACTGATTGAACCTTATCAGTGTGGCTTTAGACCTGGCAAATCCACCACGGACCAGATATTCACATTGCGACAAATCCTGGAGAAGACCCGAGAGAGAAATATCGACACCCACCACCTTTTTATTGACTACAAAGCCGCCTTTGACACGCCGATAAGGTCAAAGTTCTTTAAAGCCCTGTCTACCTTTGGTATTCCAGCAAAGTACGTTCGACTTTGCATGATGACGCTGAGAAGCACACAAAGCTCCGTCAAAATAGGAAAAGACCGCTCCGAGCCTTTCGATACCAAAAGAGGTTTTAGGCAGGGTGATACCTTATCGTGCGACTTCTTTAATCTGCTGATGGAGTACATACTGCGCCAGTGCCCAAATGCTAACAGAACGGGCACCATCTTTACCAGAGATAACATGCTACTTGCATATGCCGATGATATTGATTCATTGGCAAAAGTGAATCTGTGGTAAATCAGGCGTTCTCAGAGGTAGAGAAGCAGTCAAACCTTATGGGCTTAGCGGTAAATGAGGATAAGACGAAGTACCTTCTATCAACGCGCAAGGAGTCTACGCTTGGACAATCTGCTGCAATGGGAGACTACAACTTCAAGGTTGTTAAGGAATTAGTCTACCTCGGAACGACGATAACCAGCGACAGCAACACCAGTCTGGAAATCCGAAGAAGAATTACTCTTGCAAACCGATGTTATTACGGGCTCAATAAGGAGTTCAGGAGCAGAGCTCTCTCTCGGAAAACGAAAATTGCGCTATACAAGTCGCTTATCATCCCAGTCCTGCTATACGGCGCAGAAGCATGGACAATGACAAAAGAGGATGAGGCGGCAATTGACGTGTTCGAGAGAAAAGTTCTTCAGAGGATTTATGGACCTCTAAACGTTGGCGGCGAATTTCGCATCCGAATGAATCGCGAACTGTATGAGGGGACATTGATCTAGTCAAGCGCATAAAACAACAGCGGCTGCGCTGGATAGGATATGTTACCCGTATGGATGATAACGCTCCAGCAAAGCGTGTGTACAATCGGCATGCGATCGAGTAGGGAGGTATTCCCCCGGCGGGTCGACCGAAGCGGAGATGGCGCGACCAGGTGCAGGGAGACATTACGAAGCTAGGAGTGTCCTACTGGTGGAATGTCGCTCGGGACAGAGGAGAGTGGCGGGCATTAGTGGCGCGGGCCGAGACCGTAAAACGGTTGTGATGGCCAAAGAAGAAGAAGAAGATTAATGCAACCTGTGTAATCTCAATGAAGATGAGACGATTTTATTGGAAGATGCCCAGTGCTGCGGGAATTTAGATGGAGATACTTCAACAAGACATGTCTAACTGAGGTGGAGATTATAGATGTTTTAAATGGAAGTAATGGTGAAAATTTTGTCAAAGCTTGCCAACTACTTAGAGCGAGCAATAGCTTAAAGAAATATCTTAATTGAAGAGTTTTAGTTTTGTAGTATATCATTTTATGTTTCTCTTCATGTCTTTTGTAATTAATCAATACATGTAAAAAACACTTTGTTTATGTACTACACCCAGAGAAATGAAGAACGAATTGGCGAGAACGAATTATTCTTGGTTTTAGTATTTTCTTCTTCGAAGAAGAAATCTTCTCGAATCCGAGAACTCAATCGTTCTCCACTTCGAGTTTGTTGGCGAGATAGGTGCGGGAAGCCAAAAAATGGAAAGCGCGATCAACAAATGAGAACAATTCTCTCTCTCGCTCTCAGCATTGGTTGGCACGAAGCAATTCTGCTGGAGTAAGCGAGGCCTCAGCCAGCCGAACATCACTAAAATTTGTAACGCTGAATCAGCGTCGCTGATGCGTGCGGTTGTGACCTCTTAGAAAAAAAAGTGTAAAAGGTAAAAGAAAATTGAAATGGATGAAAAAAGGAAAACAAAAACCTTCTTAAAGAGTTTCAACTGGAGGAAGTGCTAAAATATTTTAATGGTGAGTAAAACAATGCAAATTTGTCTGTAATTATCGCTTTGCATTGCCTGTGTATATGTGTTTTTGTGTAAGTGTAAGTGTGTGCAAGGCATGCACGCAACGTAGTGTCCATTTTTCTATAGTTAGAAGAAAAGGGGACAAGTAACCTAAGTAGGACACGTACGTGTCACACGTTTCTTTTTGCATATATATGTATACTAGAAATATCGCGGCTTGCTTCGCTGCATAAGCTTTTTTAACCGATAAGAGTATCAGTTTTTCTTTTCCGACTTGGGGGTGGATTTCACAAATCGGAAAATATTTGACCGTATCTTACATACATCGGCTGAAAGCAGAGATTAACTCTTATGCCCCTTCCGCGGTTAAAAATAAAGTCTCTCCTGACATTTCCGATCTTGGTGGTGAACTTTTCAAATTTAAAGCTTACAAACACAATTTGATAAAGATCGGCCAACAAATAACATTTTCCACTAATTCTCCAACCATTCCTCAAAGCTGCATTGCATCCGGATGAACGCTATAATTTTTCGAATTTCGCAGAGTGTGCACCATTTTCCACCCATTTCTTCTGCTTAAAACCTTCCGGGCAAGCGTCTAGCCAATCCCCAAAGTTTCACCGAGATTAGGAATTTTGCAAATATTGCGGTTTTTGGGCCATTTCCCCATCCACTTCCATGTCCACCTTCATGGCCACCTCCATGGACACCTCCAAGGCCACCTCCATGGCCACCTCCATGGCCACCTCCATAGCCACCACCATGGACACCTTCATGGCCACCTCCATGGCCACCTCCATGGTCACCATACCTCCATGGCCACCTCCATAGCCACCACCATGGCCACCTCCATAGCCACCACCATGGCCACCTCCATGGCCACCTCCACGGCCACCTCCATGGCCACCTCAATGGCCACTTTCAGGTCCACGTCCACTTCCACGTTCAGGTCCAGTGCCATCTCCAGGTCGAGGTCCAGGGTTCGCACACAGCCAGTGCAATGAAAAACCCGAGTTACTGTTATATCGTTATTTCTTATACTATCCTTACAAACCAAGCTTAAAGCCAATCGTATGAAAATAGATTTTTGTCTGCTGAGTTTTCCGACCCTAAGGTCAAATTTTCCAACTTCAGAAAATAACATTACAAATTATATCACGTACTATCCTTACAAACCGAATGTCAAGTCAATCGGATGAAAATAAAGATGTTGCATATCGAATTTCCCGGGAATTTTCCTTGCGCGCAGATTTTTTCGAAATCGGAAAAATACGTGTCAATTATTTATCATACTTTGCTTACAAACCAAAATTCAAGACAATCGGACGACAAATAAAATTCTCACTATACAGACTTTTCCGACGCTTTTCCGGGGAATTTCCCAATTTCCCATCATCGAAAAAAATCACATTTCAATTCATTTCACTTACTATCCTTACAAACAGAATTTCAAATCAATCCGATGAATAATAGATTTTGGCATATCGAATTTCCCGGGTATTTTCCTTGCGGGCAGATTTTCCGAAATCGGGAAAAAACGTGTCCAATTATTTCGTATACTTCGCTTACAAACCGAGTTTCAACACAATCGAATGAAAAATAAATTTTCCCATAGAAACTTTTCGGACAAAATGACAAAATGTACAAATGGCTTACGGATTGAACTTTGAAAACAACCACTCATCTTTTGATAGGAAATGTCCAGTTTTTATCAAAGAACAGGAGATTTTGGCCATAAAAACCCCCCTAAAACTTGACAACAAGGCTGCACGATCAGTCTACCATGCAAAACACCAGGGCGAATCCACATTTGCCGCAGTGGCGAAGCAAAATGCACCAACATCTGCGACATCGACCACATCAAATACTAAAGCTACTCCAACACCAAAAACAACCGCAATCACTAATTTAACCACATCATCCAACAACAACCAACGAAACATCATCAACTACGAGGACCTTGATGACTATATGCCACCACAGGCCGCTTCCACATCCCAAAAGGTAACGGTACCATGCCAAAAAAGTTAAAATTCTCCCAAGAAATACACCTAAAAAGGGTGATCAACCAAATCAAGGCTGCCACGAAAAATTCGAAACTTACCCAAAATCAACGCAAATCTACTCTTCAATCTGAATCAGATGACTCAAATTTTATGCTGACCTAGAAGACATTATGTAATTATAGTATTATAATTATACGGATCTCGGTTGGGCTGACAGGCGGGGAAACTACTTAAGCTTCTCCCTCTGTCAGTCCAGCCGAGATCTTTTTTCAAATACAACAAATAGCTCACTTCAGTTATTATATAACATATTTCTTACTTTCTTACTTACCATTAAACTCTAAAACCATCAAAATGTCTCTTAAAATCCTTCAATGGAACATCAAAGGATACGTAAACAACTATAGTGAGCTATTAATAATAATTAAAGAACACTCACTTCACGTTATATCAATCCAAGAAACACACATATTTGATAACAACAATTTACCAGTACCCATTAATTACAATCTACTAACATGTGATGCATCTAACAGTTTTGGTGGAGCAGGCATTTTAGTTCACAAATCCATAGAATATACAGAATTAAACACCAACAACGATCTAGAAACAGTTGCAATAGAAATCCAATCAAAACAAAAAATAGCAATCTTTTCGATTTATATTCCCCCAAACAAATCCTTTTCTCATCAGAGTCTTGAAAATATACTGGGCCACCAAAATATCCCTTCTCTTATTACGGGGGACTTTAACAGTTGGCACAACAACTGGGGATCTTTTCGAAATAACAGAAGAGGCAACATTTTGGCAAAATTTATAGAACAATCACGATATATTATTTTGAACGACAAATCACCAACACATTACACCACCCACAACACATTTACGCATATAGATATATCACTCTGCTCCCCACAACTCGCACCATTTACAGAATGGAAGATTTTTGATGACCTATGTGGAAGTGATCATTTTCCTATTCTGATTTCTCTATTCCCTAACTCTAAAACAGAAAATAGTTCCAGACCATTTTTTAAAACCAAAGAAGCAGATTGGAAGTCATTTTATCAAATAAGCGAAGACATAAACAACAAAATTAAAATTAGTTTAAATATTAACAAAGAGGCAGCTAACATCAGCAAAATTATTATACAAAGTGCACATGACACCATACCACAAACATCACCACATAAGTTTAATCACAAAGTTCCTTGGTGGAACAAAACACTAAATGAACTACGAATAAGTAAAAATAAAACATGGAGAATTCTTAAACGTAATATAACTCAAGAAAATATGATAAATTACAAAAAATCCAATGCAATGTTTAGAAGACAGTTAAGACTTAGTAAAAAAGAAGGCAACGGACACTTTCACATCTACAATAGAACCATCTACACCAACAGCTCAAATATGGACGAATATAAGACGCCTCTGTGGGTTAAATCCAATGAAAAGTATTCATTGCATATCTAACCCATCAGATAAGCAATTAAAATTATCTAAAAAAGATATAGTATAAACTTTTGCAAATTATTGGTCTGAACTATCAGATGATAAAAATTTTAGCAGTCAATTTATACAGGAAAAATACATATACACAAACAATAACTTTACACCATCAGCAACCGCACAACTAATAAAGAAAGATATTACACTAATAGAACTTCAAGCCAGTTTACAAACCCTAAAAGGAACAACACCAGGAGAAAGGTAAATCAGTTACTGAGAGTCTTCTTTATGCTGATTTTCTTATATCCAAATCTTTAGCTTGTAAAAGCACACCTCAATCATCACCCTTGATTTTTCAAAGGCTTTCGATAGAGTTGGGGTTCACACAATAGTGGACCAGCTAATGGAATGGAGAACAGGACCTAAAATAATTCAGTATGTTAAAAACTTTATGTCAAACCGAAAACTTGTTGTTAGAGTTGCCTTACAAACATCGAATTTTCTACCTTTAAGCAATGGTATACCACAAGGATCACCAATCTCTGTCATACTATTTCTCATCGCATATAATAAGCTGGCCAATATAATAGCCATGCACAAAGAGATAAAATTTAGTGCCTACGCTGATGATTTTTTTCTTATTATAAATTTTAACAAACACAAAATATTAACTACAATTTGGACCCCTTATTCCAAAACATGCAAAATTGGTGCTCCTACTCAGGAGCTGTCATATCTATAAACAAATGCCAACATCTACATATTTGTAGGAAACATAATTGCACCTGCAATATATCATCTAATAATTTACAAATACCCTCAGTTCCAACCGTTAAAATTTTAGGATTAACTATAAACAGTCGTTACACATGGCATTCTCATGTCAATTACCTAAAAACATCATTGTCAAAAAGCCTTAATGTAACTAAGTGTCTTGCTAGCCCAAGATTTAATTGCAATACGCAATCTTTTCTTTCGGTGGCAAGGGCCACGATAATATCTAAAATTGACTATGCTTTATTTATATATGGCTTTACTCCAGCATCTATATTAAACAGAATAAAGACGTCTTTAAACGCTGCAATTCGAATGTCCCTTGGTGCATTTCGGTCAACACCAATTAATAATATGCTTTTAGAAGCAAACATTCCAACAATCGAACTTAAACGAGACTATTTAACTGCAAGACTTTTTTAAAACCTTACTAAATTCAAACGATACACCCCTTGCAAATCTAATCAATAAACTTAGAAAACCAACCAAAAAAAATTAATTTCATCAATAGAACGATAAATTACAATGTCTAAAGCGAACACGTTGCCGTATCTACCAGATAAAATACAATATTTACAGCCTTCTTGGTTATTATCACAAATTACAATAGACACTTCGCTACGAATACACAGCAAACAAATAACTCCAACTCATATATTCCGACAACACTTTAATAGAATTAAGAACGAATACAAGACACATACACTTATTTTCACAGACGGTTCTCAACAAAATAGTATTACCAGCTTTGCTATTACAACAGAAACACACGCTCTTAAGTATGGTAGTCTACCTTTCTATTCTTCAGTATTTTCTTCTGAAATAATTGCTGTGAAACTGGTTAAGAACTTAAAGGGATCATTTGCAATATGCTCTGATTCTATGTCTGCTTTAGATTCCATATCTAATATTAACAATACTGATAAGTATCCTTCGCTTATTAGATCACTATTAATATCCCTCTCTCCTAGGGTGAAATTCAAGGAAATGAGCTAGCTGACCATATGGCCAAAGCTTCAACTCATATGCCTTTAATTAGTATGCCAAATGCCAACAAATATCTAAGAAATCAACTCATTCGTCAACAAGAAAGCAAGATTTCTCAGTGTAGCAATTGGTATAAAAATTTAAACCAAAACTATAAACATATATATGACTACCTCAGCATCAGCTCACAAAACGAAATAACCCGGCTTGATCAAATCAAATTCATACGCCTACGACTAGGACACACTAGATTAACCCACCAACACTATTTCAACCACAATATTTCCAAAATATGCACTTTATGTCAAACAAACCTTAACTAATATTATAATAGAAATTTTTCAACAAGACAATCCAATAGATATTTTAGCAAACCCTAACGAAGAAAATATAATCAAAATTGTCAAATTCCTGCGAAAGTCACAGTTATATAATGTAATTTAATTAAAATAATTAATTAAGAATCACTAAAATATACCACCAACTGTATATAAATACTCATAATAGATTTAATTATCTAACTTTAAGAAAATTTTTTGTAATATGTAACTTAACAATATCTAGCTGAAGGCCCTGCTAGTTAATCACTTATCTCAAAGTTTAAACTTTAAGATAAGTCTATATAAATATAAATAAATAAATAAATAAAAAACCCTTTACATGGTGGTGATGCATATCTGCATCATACCGAACTAAAATAATTATTTTCCAGTGTGAGTTCATTTAGCCATGTCCGTCTGTCCGTCCGTCTGTCTGTTTCTATGCTGTCTCCTCCGTCAGTTTTAAAGCTATCCTCACCAAATATTGCACAAAATCTTTTGGTACATATAAGCTGCACATTTGTTGGAACCGGCCGGATCGGATGACTATAGCATATAGCGGTCATAGGAACGATCGGTCGAAAAACTAGTCTTGGTGAGAAAAATTTTGTTTTTAATGGAAACGCCTCCAAAATACGTATTTCTTAGTTTCTTTCCCATGATTTCACTAAGTTTGGTCGAAATCGGATGACTATAGCATATAGCTGCCATAGGAACGATCGGTCGAAAAACTAGTTCTAGTGAGAAAAACTTTTTTGTTTTTAATGAAAACGTCCTTATCATTGGCATACACTTAATTTATATACTTTTACACAATTCTGCAAAGTTTGGTCGAAATCGGATGACTATAGCATATAGCTCCCATAGGAACGATCGGTCAGAAAACTAGTTCTTGTGAGAAAAACTTTTTTGTTTTAATGAAAACGTCCTTATTTTTGGCATACACTTATTTTATATACTGTTACACAATTCTTCAAAGTTTGATCGGAATCGGATGACTATAGCGTATAGCTCCCATAGGAACGATCGGTCGAAAAACTAGTTCGAGTGAGGAAATTTTTTTTGTTTTTAGTGAAAACGTCCTTTTTATTGGCAAACACTTATTGTATATACTTTGGACACATTTCTACAAAGTCTTAAAAAATCGGATGACTATAGCATTTAGCTGCAGTATGAATGATCGGTCGAAAAAGAAGTTCTAGTGAGTAAAACTTTTTTGTTTTATATGGGACCGCCTCCAAATTTCGTAATTAACAGTGTATGTATAATGCTTTTCCATCTTTCACCATCTTTATAGTATAGATCCCATAGAAAAGTAATGTCCAAAAATTAGTCTTAGAACAACTTTTTTGTTTTCAATGGAAGCTGCAAGGGTAGTCAAAACTTCGGCCGAGCCGAAGTTAAGTCTCCCCTATTTTTTCAGTTTATATTCGGAAATGAAATTTTTATCACGCTGCAAAACGAGATTACTGTACGATATACTAAGTCTCCAACGGGCCGATGCCTTGTGCTCTTTTCAGATCATATGCGGTTTACGATTTACCATTATTCTGACTCGAGCTGGTTCCATTTCAAAAGCACACTTTTTTCTCTGTTCGACGTGCTGCTACATTGCGTTGTCGCGTTGCATTCTGGGAATGTCGGTCAATGTTAGCAAGATCCATCCCTATCGTAACTATCGAAACATAAATGATGAATTTGTATAAATTGCACAAAAAATTTTATTTATCAATCATTACCCTTTGAAATATCCAAAATGAAGAAAACAAATGAATAAAAAAAGATGAAATTGAAATTTGTAAAACCACTGAATAAACAATATGCTGAACTGTCAAATATAATGACCACCTACCGCGCCACGTGTTGAACTGTTATTGAGTTTAACGAAGAAACGAAATGTGCACCTACCTCCTTCGGAGAATTTTTCAACTTTTCTTCTTATTTGACCCGATATTTTAATCACAACCGTTTGACGGTCTCGGGCGCTCTCCGATTGTACACTTTTTTTTTGCTGGAGCTTCTTCATCCATAAGAGTAACATGTCCAATCAAGCGCAGCGCTGGTGTTTTGTGTACTTGACTATATCAGTGTCCCAATATAGCTCATACAGTTCGTGGTTCATAAGTACGAAACTCGTCGCAAACTTTTCCTCCGAAGAACTTTTCTATTGAACACTCCAATTGCTGCCTCATCCACGGCTGTTTTTGTCCACGCTTCTGCACCGTATAAGTGACTTGTAAAGGGCATTTCTCTTTATCGAAATAGGGCTCTTCTCTGGAACTCCTCACTGAGCTCGTATAAACATCGGTTTGGTTAGAAGACGGATCCCGCTGTAATTGACGCAGACTGCAGGGTCTCATTTTTTTAAGTATTGTACAAAGAAAAAGAACACTTAGACTCCAATCTTCGGGCATACTCTCTTCAGAACTTATTCTGCATATTAGGTGCATGCACCTTTCTAACTCCTCGCCGCCAGTCATGAACAATTCAGCGGGCAGCTCTTCAGCTCCAGCTGATTTGTTATTTTTTTGCCATCTAACCATCGATTGGTGGTTCCACTACTTCTTCAGAGGCGTTTGTGCTCGTCATCGCCTCCTGGCATGTTGGAGAATTAGTTACTTCATTTGTCCAGTGCCACAGTACGGATCTTGGTCGAAAGGTCCGTTATCAGTCACTCGACGTAGCTTCCGGAAAATGTCTCCGCAGTCGGCCTGTATCACCTTGGGTCGTATGTCCGGATACATAAGCGAATCCTGTTGGTCAGTTCTTAGATATTTTTGGCCTTCCAGTTGTTTTTGTAAATTGCAGCACTCAGACTTTCAAAAAATTGTTTGGTTGGCAATTGTTGGGTTCCGTTCCAAAAGGGATATTGGCAAAAAGGCGACATTGGTTGCACATCCACCGACATTGAGATTTGACAGTTTGTATTTGGTCAGGTGTGTAACTTGGTGCTCTTTGCTTACGTCTGGCAACAATATTATTCTTTTTCTGCACTTCACTGATATGTTGTTGGCTGCAATTAAATCTTCTGGGTGCATCTCGTTGACTAATGTTGTCTTTGTTGTTAAAAAGTTGGGATAGCTTTCTGACAGCATGGCCGGTCATAATGTTTGCTTTCCGACCACTTCCAACTTCTTTTTTTTATTATTTTTCGTTGCAAAATACTTAAAATTGTGCGTTTGGACTTACCCTCTTGGGTAAAATGATTTACTGTAAACACTTTACCTTTGTCAGCGTGCATTTCGTAGAATTTAACAACGCGATCACGAAGACGTTCTTGCTCGGACGGCATGATGGCGACTACTAGTCAAAATTGTTGTCAGGGGGGGGGCATGAAAACGTTTTAACAGGAGAACAAAGAGAAAGAAATGTCATCCCGAAATCTTTTATGTAAAGCTCAGCTAAGGACGCGCTCTCTCAAAGTTTGTGCGGATTTTTAGTTGTCCCCCGTTATATGCTGGAGGTAGAACATTCTTTCTTCGTGCAAAAATTGAAAATAAACTTGATCTGCCTGCAAGTATAAAAAGCTTATTTTCCATACATGTCAACACTCTATCTCTTACCAACTCTGAGATCTGAGCGTTCATACGGACAGACGGAAATGACTACCGCCGTTGACGGTTCGGTTCGTTGTTTATAAACTGGCGTTTCGGTTCAGTCTGGTTTTTGTTTCGGTATATTTTCGGTTTTACAACAAAAATTCCGAATGGCTTGCTTAGTGATCGAAATTCTTATTAATAATGGGCAATTACATAGTCAAATTTTAGTAGGCTTTGACTTTCAAATCTTGTGAACTTTACAAACTCTCAACCACAATTCCATCATTCCACTTTAGCACTTGCTACCGTGCGGTGGGCTATAATTTTTCATCCTTATTTTTTTCTTAAGTTTTTTGTTTTATTTATTTAGTATTTAGTTTTGCAAGTGCATCTAGTTGTAGGCATGCTCAAATCAAGCGGTGGCACCTCTTCAGGGTCGAAGCGAAAAAAGTTGGTGCGCCAATCCCGACCGGCAAACCACAGGGAGTAGCATTTGAGAAGAACCGGGATGCAGTCGAAGGTTTGCTTGCCAATGTGTATGCGGACGCTGGCACCAAGATTCCCTGCCTGCTGTTCGGCGGCTATCGACTCAAGACTTTTCTTCGCTGTTTTGTTGACGAGCTTGAAGTTGGGCTCCGAAACTCCAGTTATGGATGCCAGCTGGCGCAGGGGAACTATTGTAGGCGGTAGATTCTGCTGGTTTGTATATTCTTCATCTGTGAATGTGGTCCACAGACGTATGCCTTCATGGAGTTCTTCAATTTGCTTCTTCAGTCCCTCAGGGGTGGGCTTCCTCGCTTCCTCTTTAAACATAATACCAGATGACCTCAAGTCGGGATGTACTGAAGGTACCTCAAAGATGTCTTCTGCTTGTGGTTGTTCTTGCTCTTGGTTTTTGGGATTTTGTGGGTTTTTGTCCATTTTGTTGTATTTAAATGAAAATGAAAATATTAATATCTGATATTCGTGATGTTGAAACAGAAATGCAAGAAAATCCCGAAATGCAAATAGCGGACATTGGTCAAATTATAAAGTCTTCGACATATGCAAGAGCAGCAGTTCCGAAAACAACGGCACGGAACAAGTAGTTTGATGCTCAATGTGCGACGCTACGAAGTGGTGTATTCAATGCTTTTAACAAGTATCGAAAATCTAACGATGCGGAACACAAATTGGAATATGTTGACCTTAAGAAAAGGTACGACACTCTGTGCAGCACAAAAAAGCAACAATACACCCTTTTAAACACAACAGGAAATATAAATGGGATGCTCTACGCCTTGATGCTATATACGGACGATGAATTGGATAGCGACATAACAATAGAGGAAATAAAAAATATGCTACTCAAAGTATAAAGCAATAAGGCACCAGGTGAAGACAGAGACAGAGGTGAGACAAACGCCCCTGATAAACTATTATTAGAGTTGGCTATTTACAAGGAATCTGAATAGTGAACATCTAGACGACTCCTTTATAAAAAAACATAATTTTCCCCATACACAAAAAAAGGAGACCCAAACAACGTCGGAAATTGCAGGGGTATTTCTTTCATGAGCTTTGAAGCAAAAATAATGATGGGTGTCCTGAAAGATAGTCTATCTGAATGGGTGAAAAAATATAAAAAACTAAGCGAATATCAAGCTGGATTCCGAAAGAAGTACTCGACAACCGACAACATCTACAATCTTGCATCAATAGTCAAAATTAAGTTCGCAGAAAATAAGAAAAAGTCCTTTTACTTTGTTGATTTTAAAGCAGCATTTGATAGAGTGCCAGACAGATATTGATATTTAAGCGACACTTAATCGTAGTACCAGTTGTCGGAAGGTTTTGAAACTTATTATGGTGTAAAGCAAGGGTGTTTGTTATCTTTTTTATTATTTACATTATATATTAATGATCTCCATGAAAGCTTGGTGGCCTTAACATCGGTGGTGGCCTTAACATCGGAGAGTTAAATATCAGGCTCCTTTTATATGCAGACGATATCGTCTTGCTAGCTAACAATCCCAATATATTACAACTAATGAGCAACCGTCTTGAGAGTAATTGTAGCTTATGGGGAATGACAGTAAACATGCTTAAATCGGAGATTATGGTCTTTCGCCAACGAGGAAGGCTGGCTGCAGACGAAAAATGGTCCTATCAAGGGAACCCGATAAAGGTTGTTAACGAATCCAAGTTCTTGGGAACTATATTCACGCCAAACCTGACTTTTAACAAGCACCTTTACAAAAAAAACCGTGAGGCCAAACAAGGGATCAACATGACGTGGGATAGTTTACTGAGCAAGCCAAACATAAACCTAACAGCAAAATGGAAACTTTTTCCAAGCTGCTACCCGCGCAGTGCAAACATATGGCTCACAGGTATGTGGCAACTCGTTATTTGATAAGTAGATGCGCTGCAACGATACTTTTATCAAGAAAATACTGAGGCTACCTGCGAACACCCCGAACTACATATGTGCTGAACCTTGAAACCGGAGTAGAAGAGGCGTTCCACTATACTTACAATTTGCTCCTGTTTGAGTATGAACCCACCCGCTTACCGTACATACTGTCAAATCTAATCAAAAGACAAAAAATTTATTGGTACAACGATCCAGCTAGACGCATTCAAGCTTCTTATATCCAACTACCTGATGAAGTAAACAAAAAGGAATTGGAGCAATATGTGTATCAATCTTCTAACACAAATGAAACTGAACAGGTCAAATCAATTAATACATAGTGCACGAGCCAGCGAAACTAGAATTTACAAATACCTTGACTATAACAAGGGATCTGAATATTGCTGTGAAAATTTCAACCAGAAGCAAATACGTCAATAATTAAATCTCGTTGAGCCTATTATGGTTAAAGGGATATTCGTTCAATAATTCCCGGTCAACATAATGCAAGACAGGAACTTTCCTGTGGTTATGGGGGCGTATGTAGCTTACTGCGCCTCAAGTCGACTCACACCTCCACGTGGTAACCCCCGGTAACAGAGCGTTGCATCCGCAAAGCTGCTGGCTAACGTGAGCGGCGATCCTACCCTAGGGCAAATAGGGGGCGTCGCATCGGTCTTGGCACCCGATAGGCGTCTATTTCCTTCCGCCAATGAAAACTAACACAATGCCTCGGATACGGACCCCCCCGACGACGACCCACGCCAACGTTTTAAGGACCACGATTTGAGGATATGCACCTGGAATGTTCGCACCCTCAATAGAGAGCGCGCGGATTCCAACCTGGTGGATGTCCTCGAGGAACATTTATCGGACATTACCGCACTTCAGGTACAAGATGGACTGAACAGGGGTGTAGGAAGGTAACATCCAAAACCAACGCCCCATGGGAGATCTACTACAGTGGACATGATTCGAAGCACGAGTTTCGTTGCGGCTTTGCAGTCAACAAAAGACTGTGCCGCTCTGTCATCAGCTACACCAGTTGACAAGCGACTTGCCGCACTCAGACTTAAGGCAAAATATTTTAATATTAGTCTTATCTGTGTGCACGTCCCGACAGAAGGAAAGAACGATGCGAAAAAGACGAATTCTATGAGCGCCTAGAAGACCTATATGAGCGCTGCCCCGATCACGACATCAAGATCGTGCTAGGCGACTTTAACGCAAAAATCGGGAGAGAAGAAGCTCATCGCGCGACTATCGGCCGATTAGCCTGCACAAAATCCTCCGAAAATGTAGAGAGGCTGTTAAACTTCGCTGCGGGCCGGAACATGGTCATAAGTGCCACCAGATTTGAACACCGCAACGTCCACAAGGCGACCTGGAAGTCCCCAGATAGTCAATCGACACGAAACCATATTGATCACTTTGTGATAGACGGACGGCACTCTTCGAGTGTTCTAGACGTACGTGCGCGCGAGCCAATATTGACTCGGATCACTACCTTGTTGCAGCCAAAGTACGCACACGGCTCAGTGTGGCACATGCCGCACAGTCTAACACACGCCGAAAGCTGAACGCTGAGAAGCTGCAATCACAACGGACATCCAAGGCCCACTCAGCAAAACTCACCCAGCTGCTCAGGGAAACCCCACCTGGCCCTTCTGGTGTAGACAAACAGTGGAAGCATATTTCACACTCTATGAGTACAGCTGCCAAGGAGATTCTCGGATTTGCCGAAAACTACCGAAAACAGTCATGGTACGATGATGAGTGCCGCCGCGCTACTGCAGAAAAGACGCTGCCTACAGGAGAACTCTGCAGTCTGGAGCAACGCGGGCTGTTAAGGAGCGATACCGGGAGAAAAGGAGAGAGGAGAAGCGCCTTTTCAGAAGGAAGAAAAATGAGCAGGAAAAGCGCATGAGGGAGGAAGTCGAAGTGCTGTTCGGAAGGAGTGAGACTTGAAAATTCTACCAAAACATTAGGCAACTATCCGAAGGTTTTAAGCCCAGAGTCACACTATTGAAGGACGAGCCCGGAAATCGGGTCAGAAATCCGGAAGTGGCACTAGACAAATGGAGAAACTATTTCTCTAACCTGCTGGGAGGTGATGACGAACACAATGCCGCCTCTGGGGAAGTAGCGACACCACCAATCGATAACATAGAGATAGCTAAAAAATAACAAATCTGCTGGCGCTGATGAGCTGCCTGCTGAATTGTTCAAGGCTGGCGGATTGGAGTCTAAGTGTACTCTGTCCAATATTTAAAAAATGAGACCCTGCGGTTTGCGCCAATTACCGCTGGATCAGTCTCCTTCCCATTGCATATAAGGTTCTATCATGCATTCTATCTGAACGTCTAAGGCCGAGAATGAGTGAACTGATTGAACCTTATCAGTGTGGCTTTAGACCTGGCAAATCCACCACGGACCAGATATTCACATTGCGACAAATCCTGGAGAAGACCCGGGGAGAGAAATATCGACACCCACCACCTTTTTTATTGACTACAAAGCCGCCTTTGACACGCCGATAAGGTCAAAGTTCTTTAAAGCCCTGTCTACCTTTGGTATTCCAGCAAAGTACGTTCGACTTTGCATGATGACGTTGAGAAGCACACAAAGCTCCGTCAAAATAGGAAAAGACCGCTCCGAGCCTTTCGATACCAAAAGAGGATTTAGGCAGGGTGATACCTTATCGTGCGACTTCTTTAATCTGCTGATGGAGTACATACTGCGCCAGTGCCCAAATGCTAACAGAACGGGCACCATCTTTACCAGAGATAACATGCTACTTGCATATGCCGATGATATTGATTCATTGGCAAAGTGAATCTGTGGTAAATCAGGCGTTCTCAGAGGTAGAGAAGCAGTCAAACCTTATGGGCTTAGCGGTAAATGAGGATAAGACGAAGTACCTTCTATCAACGCGCAAGGAGTCTACGCTTGGACAATCTGTTGCAATGGGAGACTACAACTTCAAGGTTGTTAAGGAATTTGTCTACCTCGGAACGACGATAACCAGCGACAACAACACCAGTCTGGAAATCCGAAGAAGAATTACTCTTGCAAACCGATGTTATTACGGGCTCAATAAGGAGTTCAAGAGCAGAGCCTCTCTCGGAAAACGAAAATTGCGCTATACAAGTCGCTTATCATCCCAGTCCTGCTATACGGCGCAGAAGCATGGACAATGACAAAAGAGGATGAGGCGGCAATTGACGTGTTCGAGGAGAAAGTTCTTCGGAGGATTTATGGACCTCTAAACGTTGGCGGCGAATTTCGCATCCGAATGAATCGCGAACTGTATGAGGGGACATTGATCTAGTCAAGCGCATAAAACAACAGCGGCTGCGCTGGATAGGATATGTTACCCGTATGAATGATAACGCTCCAGCAAAGCGTGTACAATCGGCATGATCGAGTAGGGAGGTATTCCCCCGGCGGGTCGACCAAAGCGGAGATGGCGCGACCAGGTGCAGGGAGACATTACGAAGCTGGAGTGTCCTACTGGTGGAATGTCGCTCGGGACAGAGAGGAGAGTGGCGGGCATAGTGGGGGGGGGCGGGCCGGGAAAACAGTTGGGTTGGGGTAAAAAAAAAAGAAAAGGAGGAAATAATTAAAACCTGTGTAATCTCAATGAAGATGAGACGATTTTATTGGAAGATGCCCAGGTTGCGGGAATTTAGATGGAGATACTTCAACAAGACATGTCTAACTAGATGGAGACTGTAGATGTTTTAAATGGAAGTAATGGTGAAAAATATTTGTCAAAGCTTGCCAACTACTTAGAGCAGTAATATATCGAAATATCTTAATTGAAGAGTTTTAGTTTTGTAGTATATCATTTTATGTTTCTCTTCATGTCTTTTGTAATTAATCAATACATGTAAAAAACCCTTTGTTTATGTACTACACCCAGAGAAATGAAGAACGAATTGGCGAGAACGAATTATTCTTGGTTTTAGTATTTTTTCTTCTTCGAAGAAGAAATCTTCTCGAATCCGAGAACTCAATCGTTCTCCACTTCGAGTTTGTTGGCGAGATAGGTGCGGGAAGCCAAAAAATGGAGAGCGCGATCAACAAATGAGAACAATTCTCTCTCTCGCTCTCAGCATTGGTTGGCACGAAGCAATTCTGCTGGAGTAAGCGAGGCCTCAGCCACCGAACATCACTAAAATTTGTAACGCTGAATCAGCGTCGCTGATGCGTGCGGTTGTGACCTCTTAGAAAAAAAGTGTAAAAGGTAAAGAAAATTGAAATGGATGAAAAAGGAAAACAAAAACCTTCTTAAAGAGTTTCAACTGGAGGAAGTGCTAAAATATTTTAATGGTGAGTAAAACAATGCAAATTTGTCTGTAATTATCGCTTTGCATTGCCTGTGTATATGTGTTTTTGTGTAAGTGTAAGTGTGTGCAAGGCATGCACGCAACGTAGTGTCCATTTTTCTATAGTTAGAAGAAAAGGGGACAAGTAACCTAAGTAGGACACGTACGTGTCACACGTTTCTTTTTGCATATATATGTATACTAACAAATATCCCGGCTTGCTTCGCTGCGGCGCCGTCAGTTAAGCTTTTTTAACCGATAAGAGTATCAGTTTTTCTTTTCCGACTTGGGGGTGGATTTCACAAATCGGAAAATATTTGACCGTATCTTACATACATCGGCTGAAAGCAGAGATTAACTCTTATGCCCCTTCCGCGGTTAAAAATAAAGTCTCTCCTGACATTTCCGATCTTGGTGGTGAACTTTTCAAATTTAAAGCTTACAAACACAATTTGATAAAGATCGGCCAACAAATAACATTTTCCACCAATTCTCCAACCATTCCTCAAAGCTGCATTGCATCCGGATGAACGCTATAATTTTTCAAATTTCGCAGAGTGTGCACCATTTTCCACCCATTTCTTCTGCTTAAAAACCTTCCGGGCAAGCGTCTAGCCAATCCCCAAAGTTTCACCGAGATTAGGAATTTTGCAAATATTGCGGTTTTGGGCCATTTTCCACTTCCATGTCCACCTTCATGGCCACCTCCATGGACACCTCCAGGCACCTCCATGGCCACCTCCATAGCCACCACCATGGACACCTTCATGGCCACCTCATGGCCACCTCCATGGCCACCTCCATGGTCACCTCCATGGCCACCTCCATAGCCACCACCATGGCCACCTCCATAGCCACCACCATGGCCACCTCCATGCCACCTCCACGGCCACCTCCATGGCCACCTCAATGGCCACTTTCAGGTCCACGTCCACTTCCACGTTCAGGTCCAGTGCCATCTCCAGGTCGAGGTCCAGGGTTCGCACACAGCCAGTGCAATGAAAACCCGAGTTACTGTTATTTCGTTTTTATACTATCCTTACAAACCAAGCTTAAAGCCAATCGTATGAAAATAGATTTTTGTCTGCTGAGTTTTCCGACCCTACGGTCAAATTTTCCAACTTCAGAAAATAACATTACAAATTATATCACTTACTATCCTTACAAACCGAATTTCAAGTCAACCGGATGAAAATAAAAGATTTTGCATATCGAATTTCCCGGGAATTTTCCTTGCGCGCAGATTTTCGAAATCGGGAAAATTCGTGTCCAATTATTTATCATACTTTGCTTACAAACCAAAAATGCAAGTCAATCGGACGAAAAATAAAATTCTCACCATACAGACTTTTCCGACGCTTTTCCGGGGAATTTCCCAATTTCCCATCATCGAAAAATCACATTTCAATTCATTTCACTTACTATCCTTACAAACAGAATTTCAAATCAATCCGATGAATAATAGATTTTGGCATATCGAATTTCCCGGGTATTTTCCTTGCGGGCAGATTTTCCGAAATCGGGAAAAAAACGTGTCCAATTATTTCGTCTATCTTCGCTTACAAACCCTTTTTAAGTCAATAGGACGAAAAATAAAATTTTCCCTATACAAACTTTTTCGACGCTTTTCCGGCTTTTCCGGGTGGAATTTTCCAAAACCCAGTCTTATTACGCACTTTCACCACATAAGGAAACTCCTGTCCAAATTTCAGCCCTTAGCCTAGCTCTTACCGTTTAGGCTGTGCGACGGTCACCAGTCAGTCAGTCAGTCAGGTTAAACAGTCTTATATATATAGATAAAAACATATTCAGCCGTTGCAATCGTTCAATTTGTGAATGCGTATACATATTTGCACTCACTTATGTGTTTATGTGTGTGAGTGCGAGTGTAAAAAAAAGTATTGCCTCCAAACGCCTAATATGCATAAATACACAGACTACCGTAATTAACCCTTTACATGGTGGTGATGCATATCTGCATCATACCGAACTAAAATAATTATTTTCCAGTGTGAGTTCATTTAGCCATGTCCGTCTGTCCGTCCGTCTGTCTGTTTCTATGATATTCCGTCGTTTTAAGTATCCTCACCAAATATTGCACAAAATCTTTTGGTACATATAAGCTGCACATTTGTTGGAACCGGCCGGATCGGATGACTATAGCATATAGCGCAGAGGAACGCTCGGTTGAAAAAGTAGTCGGGTGAGAAAATTTTTTTTTTAATGGAAATGCCTCCAAAGTATGTATTTCTTAGTTTACTATTCTTTCCCATGATTTCACTAAGTTTGGTCGAAATCGGATGACTATAGCATATAGCTGCCATAGGAACGATCGGTCGAAAAACTAGTTCTAGTGAGAAAAACTTTTTGTTTTTAATGAAAACGTGCTTACTGGCACATCACTTATTTTATAACTGTTAAACAATTTGCAAAGTTTGGCGAAGTCGGATGACTATAGCATATAGGTCCGATAGGAACGATCGGTCGAAAACTAGTTCGGGTGAGGAAAACTTTTCTTTATGATGAAAACGTCCTTTTTATTGGCATATTCTTATTTTATAAACTTTAACAAATTTCTACAAAGTTTTATCAAAATCGGATAACTAGCTAAATGCTAGCTGCAGTATGAATGAAACTTTTTTGTTTTAAATGGGATCGCTTCCAAGTTAATTTGTCAATTACGATAACTGTGTATTATGCTTTTCCATGATTTCACCAAGTTTAGTCGAAATCAGACATCTATATAGTATAGATCCTATAGAAAAGTAAGGTCTAGAAAGTAGTCTTTGTTAGAAAAACTTTTTAGTTTTCAATGGAAGCTGCAAGGGTATACAAAACTTAGGCCGAGCCGAAGTTAACTTTCCCCTATTTTTATACTCCCAAGTACATACCAAAGGTCGAAATAGCCATGTCCGTCTGTCTGTCCCGTATGAACGCACAGATCTCAGAGATGGTAAGAGATAGAGGTTTGACATGTATGGGACTTATGCTTCTTATACTTGCAGGCAGATCAAGTTTATTTTTAACTTGCGACACGCCCCCTCCCGCCCCCGCAATTTTGCGAATAACGTTATATCTCCCACAGTTTTATAGATAGAAGGTTTGAACCTTCTAGACATATTTTCTAATAAATTTTGTTGCCAAAGGAATGGTGAAGATCGGATGAACGGTAGTAAAGATATGAGCAAACGAAAATTCAATATATCTGGGCTGCTCCTGCAGCATCAAAACACATACATACAGGGTTGCCCATATTCGACGGACCCATCTGGCAACGCCATACTTTGACGGAGATGTCAGATCGCTTAATGTCATACCGCGTTTGAAGCGTCAGTCAAGCAGATTTTTACCATGGAACAATACACGCCACGCGAGCGCTTTGAAATAGTTGAAATTTACATTCAACAGAACAAGTCAATTGTGAAAACTCAACGTGCTTTTAAAAAATTAAAAAATGTGAAAAGTGCGCCTTCTAAGAACATCATTAAGCGTTTATACGAAAAATTTTCGACTGGTGAGGCTCTTTCTAATCCAAAGAGGCCAAATAAAAGTCGACCAAGGCGATCGGCCGAGAATATCGCTGCCGTACGAGCCAGTGTTGAGAGGTCCCCAAGAACATCCCAAAACGCCGTTCTCAGCATTTGGGCATGGCTCGGTCCACTTTACATTATTCGCGTTGATTTGCATTTGTTCCCCGTACAAAATTCAATTGACGCAAAGATTGTTGTCATCGAAATGGCCGAAGATGACGAGCAATTTTGGAACAAAATTATCATGTCCGATGAAGCCCATTTTACATTGAATGGGACCGTAAATAAGCAAAATTGCCGTATTTTCGCCACTGAAAATCCTCAGGAGATTCAAGAAGTGCCTCTTCATGACGAAAAAGTCACAGTTTGGTGCGGCGTTAGTGCGAAAACGGTCATTGGGCCGTTTTTCTTCCAAAATGAAAATGGCCATGCTGTTACCATCAACCAGGAGCGTTATCGCGACATTATGATCAATTTTGTGATGCCAATTATTCGTCGAAAGCGTATGCAGGGCAGTTCTGGTTTCAGCAGGCGGCGCTCCACCGCACACAATCGCATAACAATCGATTTTCTGAAGAAATTGTTTCCGGGCCGTTTGATGTCGAAAAGTGGTGATTTGGACTGGCCACCGCGTTCGCCCGATTTGACGCCGCCTGACTTCTTCTTGTGGGGATATTTGAAGTCAAGGTTTACGTTAACAAGCCAAGGACTGTAGAAGAGCTCAAGGACAACATTCGTGAAGAAATAGCCGCTATTCCGGCCGAAATGTTGGCGAAATCGATGGAAAATGCTGCAAAAAGGGCACAATACGCCATCAACGCCAGAGGCGGCCATTTGAAGATATCATATTCAAAAAATTGATGTAAACAAATCTACTTGGAACAAATTAAATGATTAAGATTGCCAACCGCCAAATTTTTATTTTTTCTTTGATTTTTAAAAAAAAACATGGTTCCGTCGAATATGGGCAACCCGGTATATATGTAGATGTATGTATATGGGCATTTCCACAGCACGCAGGCGACAGTCGTACGTATTTATTAACCATCATCTTAAGGAAAAATAAAAATAAGTTTAAAAAATAAATTTGTCCATATTGGTTTTTGAATAGCATTTTAGTAGCACTATTTATACCCCTGTTCCCATTGAAAATGGGAAAAGGGGGATCATGGTTGTGCAAAAGTATGTAACAGGTAGAAGAAAACACTTGCGACCCTATAAAGTATATATATTCTTGATCAGCATCAACAGCCGAGTCGATTTAGCCATGTCCGTCTGTCCGTCCGTCTGTCCGTCCGTCTGTCCGTCCGTCTGTCCGTATGAACGCGTGTTTCTCAGAGACTATAAGAGCTAGAGCCACAAATTTTTTAATGTAGGTAGGTGTATACCGGATTCAAAACAAGTTTGTTTCAGATTTGGAAAATTCCTCTCCCTCCCCCCTTTAAGCGCAAAAAAACTGTCAGAGCCACAATTTTTAAGATAGATAGACCTTCCAAACTTTACATATATCAAGTAAGGCCCAATATCTATCTTTTCTGAAAAGATCACTAAGATCGGACAATAAACACCGAAGTTATATACGAATCAATTTTGCATGTGGGAGAGAGGGGGGTCTTGCATTGTCAGTTATCGCGCGCGGCCGCATGCCATGCGTTTGTGTGTATGTTGGAGTGTGTGTATGTGTGAGTGTGTGTGAATGTAAAGAAAAAACACACGAAATCAAGGGAATAGGGTATTTTGTAGTCGGGGCACTCGACTGCAGCTCCCTTACTTGTTTATATTTGTATCATTATGATACGTTAGGTGACTTACGTTATGTGACAAATTTTTCTCTATGATTACTTATGTGGTTTCTTTGATAATGCAAAGAAAAAACTTACTGTTAATTGCACTCACATAGTTTGTTATGGTTTCTTATGCAATCTTTGTTAACACTTTGTACCCTTAAAATGACTTTAGAGAGCAAAATTTAATTAAGTATACATATAGGTATTTTTGTAGGAAAAAAAACCTGCAAAAAGAATTATAAAAATAAGAAAAATGGTGATTGCTAGACTTTGCATTTTGAAAATCTCGAAATGGAATATGAGTAAATTTAATATTGGCTTTAATAAGTTTAATTTAATTGCTTCTCTTTAAAAATACGATCGAAAAAAGTGTTTTTTAGTACTTTTTAATTTTTGGTCTCGGTGGACCTTTCTGTGGAAATGCCCATAAATGAGCAACGACTATACAGCAAAGTGATAGCCAACAATGTTTTAGGACAAATTTTTATTTAACGATTCATATTGGATCGTTGTGGGTGTGATGACCCCGCCCCGCCAAAAATTCCACCTTTTAAATGAATTAAACCTGCAAATATATTGTCTGAGTAATTCCAACAAAGAAATACTATACAAAACCTAACAGCTGTGGCTAGCTCATTATATCCAATTGGATTCTTGCAGCTAACTGGGACGCTCTCATTTTCCCCCTTCCCTTTCCCACATACACAATATTAAGAGAGAGAAATTAGAGATGGTCGCGGGACAAATATACAGCCCGATACCCATCTGACTACTAAGACGAGGATTGTTTAAATTGCAAATAATATAAAAATAGTCTAGTTCTTTAATTCTAACATAATATCGAACAATCACAATGATGTTAAGTCATTCTGGTCACTCCGGAGTCCCGCGTAGTTTTCAATGTACGCCCATCTCTAGCTCTGGCAAATGTCAAGGTTTTTTTTGTCTACGGCGCGTGCCAATCCTCTCTCTCTCTCCCTATTTCTCCTAATTTTCCTACTTCGTTTCGTACGACTATCTCGAACGCATGCGAATTTTTGTGGCTGCGATTTAGAAAGGCTTTTTCTTTGTGATTTCATAAATTTTACAACGCAATTTTCATTGCGAAAATTCACATAAATATTAAAGCGTTAATTAGCGTGTCCGGTTTAATCGAATTAAGTGTTTTAAATAATAAATAAAGGCGCGCGATTGTGAGTGTGTGTGGGATTCGCGTTTGGACATTGGGTTTATTATTTAGACTCACTAACTAACTCGATCTTGGTATTATTGTTAGTTTAATAGGCCAAAAACAAACTTATCAATATAGTGAGATAAGTTTCTGGCATATTGCAATATTGTGTGGTTGTGTGTAATTTACGAGCGCGAAATAGTTAGTACGCGTTTTGTAAATATTATGTGCGTTTAGATTCGGCTTACGCGTTCTAGACTAGGATATATTTTAGTTAGGAATCCTAATTGAGTACGTATTTGCGTTTTAAGCCTGGTACGGAGATCGCAAAAAGCGCTCGCAAACAAAAATCTTCATATAAAGCATTACGTTAAACGTTTTGCGACTAGTATCTGCCAGCCGGGGGTGAAAATCCACTTTGACGCCTTGCGTTGCCACTTTCGGGCCCAAACTAATAAAATTTATTTTTTCGGTCGGAAGCAAAAATATGTCAAAAAAAACTCGATTGAAGCTTCATGAGGAAGAAAACAGCTAATTATTTGGGGCCTCATCAATATTTTGAGTATTTAGATTCAGTTGCCATAGCCAGTCTAGAATCAAAAAGAGCACAACAAATTTGTTGCTTCCAACGGCCAATGTCGATGAAGAGAAACCACATTAATATAAAGTACTAGCGTTTATGAAATAAAAACAAATAAATAATGAAAATAAGTAACATTTATTATTAATCGCACTGGGTGTTTGTTTTGAGCCAATTAAAACTGTTGGCGTTCTTTTGAAGTTTTGAATGAACACTTCTGTGACTCGAACTATTGGTGAAATCACATTAGATCTACAATCTCTTAGGTATATCGATATACTCTTATCGTTAGCAAATCTTTCAAATATGCCAACTGAGACTAGCGTCTG
This sequence comes from Lordiphosa collinella, assembly GCA_018904265.1. Classification (NCBI taxonomy): domain Eukaryota; kingdom Metazoa; phylum Arthropoda; class Insecta; order Diptera; family Drosophilidae; genus Lordiphosa; species Lordiphosa collinella. The sequence continues at coordinate 82,307 of JAEIFV010000936.1, read as the reverse complement.
TTGTATGCTCTCCTTCCTCATCCAGGCAATTTGTGCGGCTAAATGAAAACTTAGGTTCGAGAGTAATATAGGGGGACAACTGCCTCCTGGCTTCGCCATTGACCTTACTCGATCTCCATTTCATAAACAAATTTTTTTATTGTTACGACTTGAAATCCTCATTAAATTGTTTGTAAGCCGGGGAAGTGTGACCGTACCTTTAAAAATTACCAATAACGCCTTATTCTTGTATTTTTGGCTGTCTTAGCACACTATTTTGTTTTACGATCCACTTTCGTGGCATTTTCGTGCGCACAAACTGTTTGGCGTTCCGTACCAGGCTTTAGGGATTAATAAAGTTTTAGTTCGAATTCGAGTGTGGTTGTGTGTGTGTGTGCTTTCCATCTTTGGGTGGTTGCATTTGTGGGCGTGTATGTTTGCTGCGCGCTGTAAGTTAGAATTGTATTAGGCAACGCGATTGTTGACTTACTTCACGTTTTTTGCTTTCGTGATAAGCAACTTAGGGAAACGGTTTCGCGATTGTACGGTTTTCGGGATCCGCGGAATACAGCGTTTTCAAAGGGAGGTCCTTAACAGGTTTATATACTAAATTAAATAGTACCTTTATTTTATTAATTTTATTTCATAGTTTGCAGTTTTTACTGGCTCGAGGTCTTGCTATGTTATTGACATAACTTTAAACAGAGGCACACAACACAACAAAGGAGGCATCAGGTTGATCGGACGACGTTTCATGAGGGACCAACCTCACTCATCAGCGATCTTGAGCCTGAAATGCCTGTCCAAACAGCAGTCTCTCCATGCCCGCGACGGCAAAACTCTTTGGGAATTCCAAAGGCAGCCTGCGCGCTGAAAAGAAGCCTTAGAGAGAGCCACTCCCTTTGTAAGTGTGTGGCCTCCCGTTTTGGACTTTGGACTCAGTGGGCAACCAACGGCCGCCACTCTGGAGCAAAAGACCAAAAATAATTGTATATACGAACAGGAGTTTTTGTTGTTTTAAATGAAACTATTTCTATTAAGTTTCGAAGTTTATTTCATAGTATTTATTACAATATTTTCGACTTTTTATTTGCTTAAATATTTCTACCAAATATTACCTTAATTATAATGCCCCGTTTAAGAAACCAGTCAGCAAGTAGTCGGTCTCAAAGACAAAGAGCAAGAAACAGGCTTAATAGGGAAAATATGGATTATGTAGAAAGAGAGGCAGTTAAATTCAGAATCTCAAAGAGACCGTAGGCCAGACAATGAATATAGGGTAAATGAACAAAATCAGAATAGCTTAAATTAGGGCAACTGAGCAAGCAAGCGATTCAAGGAATCGATCCACACGTAGGCAGGACTCTGCGGTTAGAGAACGAGAGCAGGAGAGCGATACGTTCCAAAGAGGAAGAGCTAGGGAGAATTCAGAAGTTAGGCAGGTAGAAAAGGCCAGCGATACTTTACGAAGATCGCGAGCTAGGCAGGATTTACTGGTTAGACAGCGCGAGCAGATGAGTGATATGTTCCAAAGAGGAAGAGCTAGGGAGAATTCAGAAGTTAGGCAGGTAGAACAGGCCAGCGATACTTTGCGCAGATCGCAAGCTAGGCAAGATCTTTTAGTAAGAAGATTAGAACAAGAGTCCAATACTGCAAATAGATCAGTTTTAAGACAAAATGTTGATGTTAGAGTTCTAGAGGGAAATAGACAGAATTAGGAGATCACAGGGTAGACCTGATCCAGTTCGTAGGATTGTTGAGCTGGCGCGCAATACAATTCATAGGAGAAGCGCGAGGATATGGGCACGTCAGGCAGCAGTTGAAGCATTAAGAAGCCAAAGTCAACGAGTTAGTCAGTAAAGGAGTGTAAAGCCTGGTACGGAGATCGCAAAAAAGCGCTCGCAAACAAAAATCTTCATATAAAAATGACACTGTAAAACCGCTCGCAAAATTTTTGACGTTAAACGTTTTGCGACTAGTATGCTGACCAGCAAACGGGGGTTGTAAAATCCACTTTGACGCCTTCGCGTTGCCAACTACTTTGCACATGTGGATTTTATTGAACAGCTGTTCGAGTTTTGTTTGGGCGCCCAAACTAATAAAATTTATTTTTTTGACGGTCGGTAGAGCAAAATCTGTCAAAAAAAAAATAAAAACTCGATTGAAGCGCTTTCATGAGGAAGAAAACAGCTAATTATTTGGGGCCTCATCAATATTTTGAGTATTTAGATTCAGTTGCCATAGCCAGTCTAGAAATCCAAAAAGAGCAGCAACAAATTTGTTGTTTCCAACGGCCAATGTCGATGAAGAGAAACCACATTAATATTTATGTACTAACGTTTATGAAATAAAAACAAATAAATAATGAAAATAAGTAACATTTATTATTAATCTGCACCGGGTGCTTTGTTTTGGAGCCAATTAAAACTGTTGGCGTTCATTTTGAAGTTTTGAATGAACACTTCTGTGACTCGAACTATTGGTGAAATCACATTAGATCTTACAATCTCTCTTAGGTATATCGATATACTCTTATCGTTAGCAAATCTTTCAAATATGCCAACTGAGACGCTAGCGTCTGCTTCTTGTATGCTCTGCCTTCCTCATCCAAGGCAATTTGTGCGGCATAAATGAAAACTTGAGTTTTCAGATGCAAAATCTGTAATATAGGGGGACAACTGCCTCCTGGCTTCGCCATTGGACCTTACTGATCTCCATTTCATAAACAAATTTTTTTATTTTTGCGACTTGAAATCCTCATTAAATTGATTGTAAGCCGGGGAAGTGTGACCGTACCTTTAAAAATTACCAATAACGCCTTATTCTTGGTATTTTTTGGCTGTCTTAGCACACTATTTTGTTTTACGATCCACTTTCGTAATAAATGGCATTTTCGTGCGCACAAACTGTTTGGCGTTCTCCGTACCAGGCTTAAGCGAGAATAGAGCAGTAGAAAACCGTCGAAATGCTACCCGTGAGCAGGAGCGAGCAAATACTGTTGAAGAAGATAGGCGGGTTAGAGGAGGCGAATTTAGAATCGCTAATAGCTAACTATAATAGAAGTATAAAGCAAGGTCCTGATAGAGTTAGCATTTGCTGTAAAGGCTTGTTGGTTTCCTCACCAAATAGACAAAATTAGTAGGGGAATATATAGAGAGTGGAGAAATGAATTTAGTGTAGATATTCTTTTTTTGTCAGAGATTAGTTTCTCCGCGGCTTCCGTTTATGATAGTCAGGTCATTAGGATATGAACGGCAAAAAATTCAGGGGGGCCGTCGTAAACGTCCAGTTAGGAATGTCGTAATTTCCCTTCCACGGGCCTTCAATAATACTGAGGCTGTGCAAATACATCTCAAACGTAGGCTAGAAAATAGACAGGACTTTATGTCTTCTTCTTCTTCTTAGGCCATCACAACCGTTTTACGGTCTCGGCAGCTGCAACTAATGCCCGCCACTCACCTCTGTCCCGAGCGACATTCCACCAGGAGGACACTCCCAGCTTCGCAATATCTCCCTGCACTTGGTCGCGCCATCTCCGCTAAGGTCGACCCTGCGGGGGAATGCTTCGCAACTCGTTCGCATGCCGATTGTACACCCGTTTTGCTGGAGCGTTATCATCCATACGGGTAACATGTCCTATCAAGCGCAGCCGCTGTTGTTTTATGCGCTTGACTAGGTCAGTGTCCCCATAGAGCTCATACAGTTTGCGATTCATTCGGATGCTAAGTTCGCCGCCAACGTTTAGAGGTCCATAAATCCTCCGAAGAATTTTTCTCTCGAACACGTCAATTGCCGCCTCATCCTCTTTTGTCATTGTCCATGCTTCTGCGCCGTATAGCAGGACTGGGAAGATAAGCGACTTGTATGGCGCAATTTTTCGTTTTCCGAACTCCTGAAATTAGGAGAAATAGGGGGAGAGAGAGAGGATTGGCACGCGCCGCAGACAAAAAAAAACCTTGACATTTGCCAGAGCTAGAGATGGGCGTACATTGAAAACTACAGACTGACCAAGAATGACTTAACATCATTGTGATTGTTCGATATTGTGTTAGAATTAAAGAACTAGACTATTTTTATATTATTTCCAATTTAAACAATCCTCGTCTTAGTAGTCAGATGGGTATCGGGCTGTATATTTGTCCCACGACCATCTCTAATTTCTCTCTCTTAATATTGTGTATGTGGGAAGGGGAAGGGGGAAAATGAGAGCGTCCCAGTTAGCTGCAAGAATCAATTGGATATAATGAGCTAGCCACAGCTGTTAGGTTTTGTATAGTATTTCTTTGTTGGAATTACTCAGACAATATATTTGCAGGTTTAATTCATTTAAAGGTGGAATTTTTGGCGGGGCGGGGTCATCACACTCACAACGATCCAATATGAATCGTTAAATAAAAATTTGTCCTAAAACATTGTTGGCTATCACTTTGCTGTATAGTCGTTGCTCATTTATGGGCATTTCCACAGAAAGGTCCACCGAGACCAAAAAATTAAAAGTACTAAAAAACACTTTTTTCGATCGTATTTTTAAAGAGAAGCAATTAAATTAAACTTATTAAAGCCAATATTAAATTTACTCATATTCCATTTCGAGATTTTCAAATGCAAAGTCTAGCAATCACCATTTTTCTTATTTTTATAATTCTTTTGCAGGTTTTTTCCTACAAAAATACCTATATGTATACTTAATTAAATTTTGCTCTCTAAAGTCATTTTAAGGGTACAAAGTGTTAACAAAGATTGCATAAGAAACCATAACAAACTATGTGAGTGCAATTAACAGTAAGTTTTTCTTTGCATTATCAAAGAAACCACATAAGTAATCATGAGAAAATTTGTCACATAACGTAAGTCACGTAACGTATCATAATGATACAAATATAAACAAGTAAGGAGCTGTAGTCGAGTGCCCCGACTACAAAATACCCTATTCCCTTGATTTCGTGTGTTTTTCTTTACATTCACACACACTCACACATACACACACTCCAACATACACACAAACGCATGGCATGCGGCCGCGATAACTGACAATGCAAGACCCCCTCTCTCTCCCACATGCAAAATTGATTCGTATATAACTTCGGTGTTTATTGTCCGATCTTAGTGATCTTTTCAGAAAAAGATAGATATTGGGCCTACTTGATATATGTAAAGTTTGGAAGGTCTATCTATCTTAAAAATTGTGGCTCTGACAGTTTTTTTTGCGCTTAAGGGGGGAGGGGAGAGGAATTTTCCAAATCTGAAACAAACTTGTTTTGAATCCGGTATACACCTACCTACATTAAAAAAATTTGTGGCTCTAGCTCTTATAGTCTCTGAGAAACACGCGTTCATACGGACAGACGGACGGACAGACGGACATGGCTAAATCGACTCGGCTGTTGATGCTGATCAAGAATATATATACTTTATAGGGTCGCAAGTGTTTTCTTCTACCTGTTAAATACTTTTGCACAACTTCATGATCCCCCTTTTCCCATTTTCAATGGGAACAGGGTATAAATAGTGCTACTAAAATGCTATTCAAAAACCAATATGGACAAATTTATTTTTAAACTTATTTTTATTTTTCCTTAAGATGATGGTTAATAAATACGTACGACTGTCGCCTGCGTGCTGTGGAAATGCCCATATACATACATCTACATATATACCGGGTTGCCCATATTCGACGGAACCATGTTTTTTAAAAAATCAAAGAAAAAATAAAAATTTGGCGGTTGGCAATCTTAATCATTTAATTTGTTCCAAGTAGATTTGTTTACATCAATTTTGGAATATGATATCTCTCAAATGGCCGCCTCTGGCGTTGATGGCGTATTGTGCCCCTTTTTGCAGCATTTTCCATCGATTTCGCCAACATTTCGGCCGGAATAGCGGCTATTTCTTCACGAATGTTGTCCTTGAGCTCTTCTACAGTCCTTGGCTTGTTAACGTAAACCTTTGACTTCAAATATCCCCACAAGAAGAAGTCAGGCGGCGTCCAAATCGGGCGAACGCGGTGGCCAGTCCAAATCACCACTTTTCGACATCAAACGGCCCGGAAACAATTTCTTCAGAAAATCGATTGATATGCGATGTGTGCGGTGGAGCGCCGTCTTGTTGAAACCAGAACTGCCTCATACGCTTTCGACGAATAATTGGCATCACAAAATTGGTCATAATGTCGCGATAACGCTCCTGGTTGATGGTAACAGCATGGCCATTTTCATTTTGGAAGAAAAACGGCCCAATGACCGTTTTCGCACTAACGCCGCACCAAACTGTGACTTTTTCGTCATGAAGAGGCACTTCTTGAATCTCCTGAGGATTTTCAGTGGCGAAAATACGGCAATTTTGCTTATTTACGGTCCCATTCAATGTAAAATGGGCTTCATCGGACATGATAATTTTGTTCCAAAATTGCTCGTCATCTTCGGCCATTTCGATGACAACAATCTTTGCGTCAATTGAATTTTGTACGGGAACAAATGCAAATCAACGCGAATAATGTAAAGTGGACCGAGCCATGCCCAAATGCTGAGAACGGCGTTTTGGGATGTTCTTGGGGACCTCTCAACACTGGCTCGTACGGCAGCGATATTCTCGGCCGATCGCCTTGGTCGACTTTTATTTGGCCTCTTTGGATTAGAAAGAGCCTCACCAGTCGAAAATTTTTCGTATAAACGCTTAATGATGTTCTTAGAAGGCGCACTTTTCACATTTTTTTTAATTTTTTAAAAGCACGTTGAGTTTTCACAATTGACTTGTTCTGTTGAATGTAAATTTCAACTATTTCAGACCGCTCGCGTGGCGTGTATTGTTCCATGGTAAAAATCTGCTTGGACTGACGCTTCAAACGCGGTATGACATTAAGCGATCTGACATCTCTGTCAAAAGTTATGGCGTTGCCAGATGGGTCCGTCGAATATGGGCAACCCTGTATGTATGTGTTTTGATGCTGCAGGAGCAGCCCAGATATATTGAATTTTCGTTTGCTCATATCTTTACTACCGTTCATCCGATCTTCACCATTCCTTTGGCAACAAAAATTTATTAGAAAATATGTCTAGAAGGTTCAAACCTTCTATCTATAAAACTGTGGGAGATATAACGTTATTCGCAAAATTGCGGGGGCGGGAGGGGCGTGTCGCAAATTAAAAATAAACTTGATCTGCCTGCAAGTATAAGAAGCATAAGTCCCATACATGTCAAACCTCTATCTCTTACCATCTCTGAGATCTGTGCGTTCATACGGACAGACAGACGGACATGGCTATTTCGACCTTTGGTATGTACTTGGGGAGTATAAAAATAGGGGAAAGTTAACTTCGGCTCGGCCTAAGTTTTGTATACCCTTGCAGCTTCCATTGAAAACAAAAAGTTTTTCCAACAAAGACTACTTTCTAGACCTTACTTTTCTATAGGATCTATACTATAAAGATGTCTGATTTCGACTAAACTTGGTGAAATCATGGAAAAGCATAATACACAGTTATCGTAATTGACAAATTAACTTGGAAGCGATCCCATTTAAAACAAAAAAGTTTCATTCATACTGCAGCTAGCATATAGCTAGTTATCCGATTTTGATAAAACTTTGTAGAAATTTGTTAAAGTTTATAAAATAAGAATATGCCAATAAAAAGGACGTTTTCATCATAAAGAAAAAGTTTTCCTCACTCGAACTAGTTTTCGACCGATCGTTCCTATCGGACCTATATGCTATAGTCATCCGACTTCGACCAAACTTTGCAGAATTGTTTAACAGTATATAAAATAAGTGAGTGCCAATGATAAGCACGTTTTCATTAAAAACAAAAAAGTTTTTCTCACTAGAACTAGTTTTTCGACCGATCGTTCCTATGGCAGCTATATGCTATAGTCATCCGATTTCGACCAAACTTAGTGAAATCATGGGAAAGAATAGTAAACTAAGAAATACATACTTTGGAGGCATTTCCATTAAAAACAAAATTTTTCTCACCAAGACTACTTTTTCAACCGAGCGTTCCTATGGCAGCTATATGCTATAGTCATCCGATCCGGCCGGTTCCAACAAATGTGCAGCTTATATGTACCAAAAGATTTTGTGCAATATTTGGTGAGGATAGCTTTAAAACTGACGGAGGAGATAGCATAGAAACAGACAGACGGACGGACAGTCGGACATGGCTAAATGAACTCACACTGGAAAATAATTATTTTAGTTCGGTATGATGCAGATATGCATCACCACCATGTAAAGGGTTAATTACGGTAGTCTGTGTATTTATGCATATTAGGCGTTTGGAGGCAATACTTTTTTTTACACTCGCACTCACACACATAAAAACATAAGTGAGTGCAAATATGTATACGCATTCACAAATTGAACGATTGCAACGGCTGAATATGTTTTTATCTATATATATAAGACTGTTTAACCTGACTGACTGACTGACTGGTGACCGTCGCACAGCCTAAACGGTAAGAGCTAGGCTAAGGGCTGAAATTTGGACAGGAGTTTATGTGGTGAAAGTGCGTAATAAGACTGGGTTTTGGAAAATTCCACCCGGAAAAGCCGGAAAAGCGTCGAAAAAGTTTGTATAGGGAAAATTTTATTTTCGTCCTATTGACTTAAAAAAGCGTTGAAGTATACGAAATAAATGGACACGTTTTTCCCGATTTCGGAAAATCTGCCCGCAAGGAAAATGCCCGGGAAATTCGATATGCCAAAATCTATTATTCATCGGATTGATTTGAAATTCTGTTTGTAAGGATAGTAAGTGAAATGAATTGAAATGTGATTTTTTCGATGATGGGAAATTGGGAAATTCCCCGGAAAAGCGTCGGAAAAGTCTGTATGGTGAGAATTTTATTTGTCGTCCGATTGACTTGCATTTTGGTTTGTAAGCAAAGTATGATAAATAATTGGACACGAATTTTCCCGATTTCGAAAAATCTGCGCGCAAGGAAAATTCCCGGGAAATTCGATATGCAAAATCGTTTTTTTCATCCGGTTGACTTGAAAGTCGGTTTGTAAGGATAGTAAGTGATATAATTTGTAATGTTATTTTCTGAAGTTGGAAAATTCGACCGTAGGGTCGGAAAACTCAGAAGACAAAAATCTATTTTCATACGATTGGCTTTAAGTTTGGTTTGTAAGGATAGTATGAGAAATAACGATATAACAGTAACTCGGGTTTTTCATTGCACTGGCTGTGTGCGGGACCTGGACCTCGACCTGGAGATGGCACTGGACCTGGACGTGGAAGTGGACGTGGACCTGAAAGTGGCCATTGAGGTGGCCATGAAGGTGTCCATGGTGATGGCTATGGAGGTGGCCATGGAGGTGGCCATGGAGGTTGCCTTGGAGGTGGCCATGGAGGTAGCCATGGAGGTGTCCATGGAGGTGGCCATGGAGGTGGACCTGTAGGTGGACATGGAGGTGGAAAATGGTCCAAAAACCGCAATATTTGCAAAATTCTTAATCTCGGTGAAACTTTGGGGATTGGCTAGACGCTTGCCCGGAAGGTTTTTAAGCAGAAGAAATGGGTGGAAAATGGTGCACAATCTGCGAAATTTGAAAAATTATAGCGTTCATCCGGATGCAATGCAACTTTGAGGAATGGTTGGAGAATTGGTGGAAAATGTTATTTGTTGGCCGATCTTTATCAAATTGTGTTTGTAAGCTTTAAATTTGAAAGTTCACCACCAAGATCGGAAATGTCAGGAGAGACTTTATTTTTAACCGCGGAAGGGGCATAAGAGTTAATCTTTGCTTTCAGCCGATGTATGTAAGATACGGTCAAATATTTTCCGATTTGTGAAATCCACCCTCAAGTCGGAAAAGAAAAACTGATACTCTTATCGGTTAAAAAAGCTTAACTGACGCCGCCGCAGCGAAGCAAGCCGGGATATTTGCTAGTATACATATATATGCAAAAAGAAACGTGTGACACGTACGTGTCTTTCTTAGGTTACTTGTCCCCTTTTCTTTTAACTATAGAAAAATGGACACTATGTTGCGTGCATGCCTTGCACACACTTACACTAACACAAAAACACATACACAGGCAATGCAAAGCGACAATTACAGACAAATTTGCATTGTTTTACTCACCATTAAAATATTTGAGCACTTCCTCCAGTTGAAACTCTTTAAGAAGGTTTTTGTTTTTCTTTTTCATCCATTTCAATTTTCTTCACCTTTTACACTTTTTTTTCTGAGAGGTCACAACCGCACGCATCAGCGACGCTGATTCAGCGTTACAAATTTTAGTGATGTTCGGCTGGCTAAGGCCTCGCTTACTCCAGCAGAATTGCTTCGTGCCAACCAATGCTGAGAGCGAGAGAGAGAATTGTTCTCATTTGTTGATCGCGCTCTCCATTTTATGGCTTCCCGCACCTATCTCGCCAACAAACTCGAAGTGGAGAACGATTGAGTTTTCGGATTCGAGAAGATTTCTTCTTCGAAGAAGAAAAATACTAAAACCAAGAATAATTCGTTTCTCTGGGTGTAGTACATAAACAAAGGGTTTTTTACATGTATTGATTAATTACAAAAGACATGAAGAGAAATATAAAATGATATACAACAAAACTTAAACTCTTCAATTAAGATATTTCTCTAAGCTATTGCTCGCTCTAAGTAGTTGGCAAGCTTTGACAAATTTTCACCATTACTTCCATTTAAAACATCTATAATCTCCACCTCAGTTAGACATGTCTTGTTGAAGTATCTCCATCTAAATTCCCGCAGCACTGGGCATCTTCCAATTAAATGTTGCATCGTCTCATCTTCATTGAGATTACACAGGTTGCATTATGTTCTTTTCTTCTTCTTTGGCCATCACAACCGTTTTACGGTCTCGGCCGCTGCCACTAATGCCCGCCACTCGCCTCTGTCCCGAGCGACATTCCACCAGTAGGACACTCCCAGCTTCGCAATGTCTCCACCTGGTCGCGCCATCTGCGCTTCGGTCGACCCGCCGGGGGAATACCTCCCTACTCGATCGCATGCCGATTGTAAACACGCTTTGCTGGAGCGTTATCATCCATACGGGTAACATGTCCTATCCAGCGCAAACGCTGTTGTTTTTTGCGCTTGACTAGATCAGTGTCCCCTCATACAGTTCGCGATTCATTCGGATGCGAAATTCGCCGCCTACGTTTAGAGGTCCGTAAATCCTCCGAAGAACTTTTCTCTCGAACACGTCAATTGCCGCCTCATCCTCTTTTGTCATTGTCCATGCTTCTGCGCCGTATAGCAGGACTGGGATGATAAGCGACTTGTATAGCGCAATTTTCGTTTTCCGAGAGAGGGCTCTGCTCTTGAACTCCTTATTGAGCCCGTAATAACATCGGTTTGCAAGATTAATTCTTCTTTGGATTTCCAGACTGGTGTTGTTGTCGCTGGTTATCGTCGTTCCGAGGTAGACAAATTCCTTAACAACCTTGAAGATGTAGTCTCCCATTGCAACAGATTGTCCAAGCGTAGACTAACTGCGCGTTGATTTTAGGTATTTTGTCATTTCCTCATTTACCGCTAAGCCCATAAGTTTTGACTGCTTCTCTATCTCTGAGAACGCCTGATTTACCACAGATTCACTTTTGCCAATGAATCAATATCATCGGCATATGCAAGTAGCATGTTATCTCTGGTAAAGATGGTGCCCGTTCTGTTAGCATTTGGGCACTGGCGCAGTATGTACTCCATCAGCAGATTAACGAAGTCGCACGATAAGGTATCACCCTGCCTAAATCCTCTTTTGGTATCGAAAGGCTCGGAGCGTTCTTTTCCTATATTGACGGAGCTTTGTGTGCTTCTCAACGTCATCAAGCAAAGTTGAACGTACTTTGCTGGAATACCAAAGGTAGACAGGGCTTCAAAGAACTTTGACCTTATCGGCGTGTCAAAGGCGGCTTTGTAGTCAACAAAAAGGTGGTGGGTGTCGATATTTCTCTCTCGGGTCTTCTCCAGGATTTGTCGCAATGTGAATATCTGGTCCGTGGTGGATTTGCCAGGTCTAAAGCCACACTGATAAGGTTCAATCAGTTCACTTATTCTCGGCTTTAGACGTTCACATAGGATGCATGATAGAACCTTATATGCGATGGGAAGGAGACTGATCCCACGGTAATTGGCGCAAACCGCAGGGTCTCCTTTTTTAAATATTGGACAGAGTACACTTAGGTTCCAATCTTCGGGCATGCTTTCTTCGGACCATACTCTGCATAGGAGTTGGTGCATGCACCTTACCAGCTCCTCACCGCCAGCCTTGAACAATTCAGCAGGCAGCTCATCAGCGCCAGCAGATTTGTTATTTTTTAGCTAACAAGACTTCATTATGGTCCGAAGGATCTATCTCTATGTTATCGATTGGTGGTGTCGCTACTTCCCCAGAGGCGGCATTGTGTTCGTCATCACCTTCCAGCAGGTTAGAGAAATAGCTTCTCCATTTGTCTAGTGCCACTTCCGGATTTCTGACCAGATTTCCGTGCTCGTCCTTCAATAGTGTGACTCTGGGCTTAAAACCTTCGGTTAGTTGCCTAATCTTTTGGTAGAATTTTCGAGTCTCACTCCTTCCGAACAGCACTTCGACTTCCTCCCTCATGCGCTTTTCCTGCTCATTTTTCTTCCTTCTGAAAAGGCGCTTCTCCTCTCTCCTTTTCTCCCGGTATCTCTCATTAACAGCCCGCGTTGCTCCAGACTGCAGAGTGCTCCTGTAGGCAGCGTCTTTCTCTGCAGTAGCGCGGCGGCACTCATCATCGTACCATGACTGTTTTCGGGAGTTTTCGGCAAATCCGAGAATCTCCTTGGCAGCTGTACTCATAGAGTGTGAAATATGCTTCCACTGTTCGTCTACACCAGAAGGGCCAGGTGGGGTTTCCTTGAGCAGCTGGGTGAGTTTTGCTGAGTGGGCCTCGGATGTCCGTTGTGATTGCAGCTTCTCAGCGTTCAGCTTTCGGCGTGGGTTAGACTGTGCGGCATGTGCCACACTGAGCCGTGTGCGTACTTTGGCTGCAACAAGGTAGTGATCCGAGTCAATATTGGGTCCTCGGCGCGCACGTATGTACGTCTAGAACACTCGAAGAGTGCCGTCCGCCTATCACAAAGTGATCAATCTGGTTTCGTGTCGATTGACTATCAGGGGACTTCCAGGTCGCCTTGTGGACGTTGCGGTGTTCAAATGTGGTGGTACTTATGACCATGTTCCGGCCCGCAGCGAAGTTTATTAGCCGCTCTACATTTTCGGAGGATTTTTTGTGCAGGCTAATCGGCCGATAGTCGGGCGATGAGCTTCTTCTCTCCCGATTTTTGCATGAAAGTCGCCTAGCACGATCTTAATGTCGTGATCGGGGCAGCGCTCATATAGGTCTTCTAGGCGCTCATAGAATTCGTCTTTTTTCGCATCGTTCTTTCCTTCTGTCGGGGCGTGCACACAGATAAGACTAATATTAAAATATTTTGCCTTAAGTCTGAGTGCGGCAAGTCGCTTGTCAACTGGTGTAAAGCTGATGACAGAGCGGCACAGTCTTTTGTTGACTGTAAAGCCGCAACCAAACTCGTGCTTCGAATCATGTCCACTGTAGTAGATCTCCCATGGGGCGTTGGTTTTGGATGTTACCTTCCTACACCCCTGTCCAGTCCATCTTATTTCCTAAAGTGCGGTAATGTCCGATGAATGTTCCTCGAGGACATCCACCAGGTTGGAATCCACGCGCTCTCTATTGAGGGTGCGAACATTCCAGGTGCATATCCTCAAATCGTGGTCCTTAAAACGTTTGCGTGGGTCGGCGTCGGGGGGGTCCGTATCCGAAGCATTGTGTTAGTTTTCATTGGCGGAAGGAAATAGACGCCTATCGGGTGCCAAGACCGATGCGACGCCCCCTATTTGCCCTAGGGTAATATCGCCGCTCACGTTAGCCAGCAGCTTTGCGGATGCAACGCTGTTACCGGGGGTTACCACGTGGAGGTGTGAGTCGACTTGAGGCGCAGTAAGCTACATACGCCCCCATAACCACAGGAAAGTTCCTGTCTTGCATTATGTTGACCGGGAATTATTGAACGAATTTCCCTTTAACCATAATAGGCTCCACGAGATTTAATTATTGACGTATTTGCTTCTGGTTGAAATTTTCACAGCAATATTCAGATCCCTTGTTATAGTCAAGGTATTTGTAAATTCTAGTTTTGCTGGCTCGTGCACTATGTATTAATTGATTAGACCTGTTCAGTTTCATTTGTGTTAGAAGATTGATACACATATTGCTCCAATTCCTTTTTGTTTACTTCATCAGGTAGTTGGATATAAGAAGCTTGAAGGCGTCTAGCTGGATCGTTGTACCAATAAATTTTTTGTCTTTTGATTAGATTTGACAGTATGTACGGTAAGCGGGTGGGTTCATACTCAAACAGAGTTTTGGTTATATATCTTAGGAGCAAATTGTATGTATAGTGGAACGCCTCTTCTACTCCGGTTTCAAGGTACAGCACATATGTAGTTCGGGGTGTTCGCAGGTAGCCTCAGTATTTTCTTGATAAAGTATCGTTGCAGCGCATCTACTTCATCAAATAACGAGTTGCCACATACCTGTGAGCCATATGTTTGCACTGCGCGGGTAGCAGCTTGAAAAAGTTTCCATTTTGCTGTTAGGTTTATGTTTGGCTTGCTCAGTAAACTATCCCATGTCATGTTGATCCCTTGTTTGGCCTCCCGGTTTTTTTTTGTAAAGGTGCTTGTTAAAAGTCAGGTTTGGCGTGAATATAATTCCCAAGAACTTGTATTCGTTTACAACTTTTATCGGGTTCCCTTGATTGGACCATTTTTCGTCTGCAGCCAGCCTTCCTCGTTGGCGAAAGACCATAATCTCCGATTTAAGCATGTTTACTGCCATTCCCCATAAGCTACAATTACTCTCAAGACGGTTGATCATTAGCTGTAATATATTGGGATTGTTAGCTAGCAAGACGATATCGTCTGTATATAAAAGGTGCCTGATATTAAGGTGCCTGATATTAAACTCGCCGATGTTAAGGGCACCACCCAAGCTTTCATGGAGATCATTAATATATAATGTAAACAATAAAAAAGATAACAAACACCCTTGCTTTACACCATAATAAGTTTCAAAACCTTCCGACAACTGGCTGTCTGGCACTCTATCAAATGCTGCTTTAAAATCAACAAAGTAAAAGTACTTTTTCTTATTTTCTGCGAACTCAATTTTGACTATTGATGCAAGATTGTAGATGTTGTCGGTTGTCGAGTACTTCTTTCGGAATCCAGCTTGATGTTCGCCTAGTTTTTTATATTTTTTCACCCATTCAGATAGACTATCTTTCAGGACACCCATCATTATTTTTGCTTCAAAGCTCATGAAAGAGATACCCCTGCAATTTACGTTGTTTGGGTCTCCTTTTTTGTGTATGGGGAAAATTATGCTTTTTATAAAGGAGTCGTCTAGATGTTCACTATTCAGATTCCTTGTAAATAGCCAACTCTAATAATAGTTCATCAGGGGCGTTTGTCTCACCTCTGTCTCTGTCTTCACCTGGTGCCTTATTGCTTTATACTTTGAGTAGCATATTTTTTATTTCCTCTATTGTTATGTCGCTATCCAATTCATCGTCCGTATATAGCATCAAGGCGTAGAGCATCCCATTTATATTTCCTGTTGTGTTTAAAAGGGTGCTGAAATAATCCTTCATAGTGCTGCTGAGTATGTCTGAGTTTAAATGTATTGTTGCTTTTTTGTGCTGCACAGAGTGTCGTACCTTTTCTTAAGGTCAACATATTCCAAAGTGTGTTCCGCATCGTTAGATTTTCGATACTTGTTAAAAGCATTGAATACACCACTCCGTAGCGTCGCACATTGAGCATCAAACTACTTGTTCCGTGCCGTTGTTTTCGGAACTGCTGCTCTTGCATATGTCGAAGACTTTATAATTTGAGCAATGTCCACTATTTGCATTTCGGGATTTTCTTGCATTTCTGTTTCAACATCACGAATATCAGATATTAATATTTTCATTTTCATTTAAATACAACAAAATGGACAAAACCCACAAAATCCCAAAAACCAAGAGCAAGAACAACCACAAGCAGAAGACATCTTTGAGGTACCTTCAGTACATCCCGACTTGAGGTCATCTGGTATTATGTTTAAAGAGGAAGCGATGAAGAAGCAAATTGAAGAACTCCATGAAGGCATACGTCTGTGGACCACATTCACAGATGAAGAATATACAAACCAGCAGAATCTACCGCCTACAATAGTTCCCCTGCGCCAGCTGGCATCCATAACTGGAGTTTCGGAGCCAAACTTCAAGCTCGTCAACAAAACAGCGAAGAAAAGTCTGAGTCGATAGCCGCCGAACAGCGGGGAATCTGGTGCCAGGTCCGCATACACATTGGCAAGCAAACCTTCGACTGCATCCCGGTTCTTCTCAAATGCTACTCCCTGTGGTTTGCCGGTCGGGATTGGCGCACCAACTTTTTTCGCTTCGACCCTGAAGAGGTGCCACCGCTTGGATTTGAGCATGCCTACAACTGGATGCACTTGCAAAACTAAATACTAAATAAATAAAACAAAAAACCTTAAGAAAAAACAAGGATGAAAAATTATAGCCCACCGCACAGTAGCAAGTGCTAAAGTGGAATGATGGAATTGTGGTTGAGAGTTTGTAAAGTTCACAAGATTTGAAAGTCAAAGCCTACTAAAATTTGACTATGTAATTGCAGATTATTAATAAGAATTTCGATCACTAAGCAAGCCATTCGGAATTTTTGTTGTAAAACCGAAAATATACCGAAGCAAAACCAGACTGAACCGAACTGCCAGTTTATGAACAACGAACCGTCAACGGCGGAAGCCATTTCCGTCTGCCCGTCTGTCCGTATGAACGCTCAGATGTCAGAGTTGGTAAGAGATAGAGTGTTGACATGTATGGAAAATAAGCTTTTATACTTGCAGGCAGATCAAGTTTATTTTCAATTTTTGCACGAAGAAAGAATGTTCGTACCTTCAGCATATAACGGGTGACAACTAAAAATCCGCACAAACTTTGAGAGAGCGCGTCCTTAGCTGAGCTTTACATAAAAGATTTCGGGATGACATTTCTTTCTCTTTGTTCTCCTGTCAAAACGATTTCAACTCCCCCCTGACAACAATTTTGACTAGTAGTCGCCATCATGCCGTCCGAGCAAGAACGTCTTCGTGATCACGTTGTTAAATTCTACGAAATGCACGCTGACAAAGGTAAAGTGTTTACAGTAAATCATTTTACCCAAGAGGGCAAGTCCAAAAGAACAATTTAAAGTATTTTGCAACGAAAAATAATAAAAAAAGAAGTTGGAAGTGGTCGGAAAGCAAACATTATGACCGGCCATGCTGTCAGAAAGCTATCCCAACTTTTTAACAACAAAGACAACATAAGTCAACGAGATGCACACAGAAGATTTAATTGCAGCCAACAACATATCAGTGAAGTGCAGAAAAAGAATAATATTGTTGCCAGACGTAAGCAAAGAGCACCAAGTTACACACCTGACCAAATACAAACTGTCAAGTCTCAATGTCGGTGGATGTGCAACCAATGTCGCCTTTTTGCGAATATCCCTTTTGGAACGGAACCCAACAATTGCCAACCGAACAATTTTTTGGAAGTCTGAGTGCTGCAATTTACAAAAAACAACTGGAAGGCCAAAAATATCTAAGAACTGACCAACAGGATTCGCTTATGTATCCGGACATACGACCCCAAGGTGATACAGGCCGACTGCGGAGACATTTTCCGGAAGCTACGTCGAGTGACTGATAACGGTCCTTTCGACCAAATCCATTGATACCATTCTTTTGTATATTTAGTCATAAATAAACCGCCAAAATTTCATAAAGATCCGTTGAGAGTTGTGGGTATGGCGGCACAAGCCGATCGGCTAATAGCCGATTGTCTTAAGCCCGGAGCCTCACTATGTAAGGACGAAGCCGGAGATTAGTCACAGATACTGTACTGTGGCACTGGACAAATGAAGTAACTAATTCTCCAACCTGCCAGGAGGCGATGACGAGCACAAACGCCTCTGAAGAAGTAGTGGAACCACCAATCGATGGTTAGATGGCAAAAAAATAACAAATCAGCTGGAGCTGAAGAGCTGCCCGCTGAATTGTTCATGACTGGCGGCGAGGAGTTGGAAAGGTGCATGCACCTAATATGCAGAATAAGTTCTGAAGAGAGTATGCCCGAAGATTGGAGTCTAAGTGTTTTTTTTCTTTGTACAATACTTAAAAAATGAGACCCTGCAGTCTGCGTCAATTACAGCGGGATCCGTCTTCTAACCAAACCGATGTTTATACGAGCTCAGTGAGGAGTTCCAGAGAAGAGCCCTATTTGGATAAAGAGAAATGCCCTTTACAAAAACAAAAACAGTCGTATACGGTGCAGAAGCGTGGACAAAAACAGCCGTGGATGAGGCAGCAATTGGAGTGTTCAATAGAAAAGTTCTTCGGAGGAAAAGTTTGCGACGAGTTTCGTACTTATGAACCACGAACTGTATGAGCTATATTGGGACACTGATATAGTCAAGTGCACAAAACAACAGCGCTGCGCTTGATTGGACATGTTACTCTTATGGATGAAGAAGCTCCAGCAAAAAAAAAGTGTACAATCGGAGAGCGCCCGAGACCGTCAAACGGTTGTGATTAAAATATCGGGTCAAATAAGAAGAAAAGTTGAAAAATTCTCTGAAGGAGGTAGGTGCACATTTCGTTTCTTCGTTAAACTGAATAACGGTTCAACACGTGGCGCGGTAGGTGGTCAATATATTTGACAGTTCTGCATTTTGTTTATTCAGTGGTTTTACAAATTTCAATTTCATCTTTTTTTTATTCATTTATTTTCTTCATTTTGGATATTTCAAAGGGTAATGATTGATAAGTAAAATTTTTTGTGCAATTTATACAAATTCATCATTTATGTTTCGATAGTTACGATAAGGATGGATCTTGCTAACATTGACCGACATTCCCAGAATGCAACGCGACAACGCAATGTAGCAGCACGTCGAACAGAGAAAAAAGTGTGCTTTTGAAATGGAACCAGCTCGAGTCAGAATGATGGTAAATCGTAAACCGCATATGATCTGAAAAGAGCACAAGATGCTAAACTCTGTAATAATCTGGAAATGCAGCCGACTATCTATGATAAGGTTGGAGAGCATCGTGAAAAGCACATGGCCGAATATGAACTGAAAAAAGCACAAGGCATCGGCCCGTTGGAGACTTAGTATATCGTACAGTAATCTCGTTTTGCAGCGTGATAAAAAGTTCATTTCCGAATATAAACTGAAAAAATAGGGGAGACTTAACTTCGGCTCGGCCGAAGTTTTGACTACCCTTGCGGCTTCCATTGAAAACAAAAAAGTTGTTCTAAGACTCATTTTTGGGCATTACTTTTCTATGGGATCTATACTATAAAGATGGTGAAAGATGGAAAAGCATTATACACTGTTAATTACGAAATTTGGAGGCGGTCCCATATAAAACAAAAAAGTTTTACTCACTAGAACTTCTTTTTCGACCGATCATTCATACTGCAGCTAAATGCTATAGTCATCCGATTTTTTAATGATTTCACCAAGTTTAATCGAAATCAGACATCTGTATAGTATAGATCCCATTGAAAAGTAATGTCCAAAATGTAGTCTTAGAAAAACTTTTTTGTTTTCAATGAAACCTGCAAGGGTATACAAAACCTCGGCCGAGGTAGAAGGAAACATTTGCGACCCTATAAAGTATATATATTCTTGATCAGCATCAACAGCCGAGTCGATTTAGCCCTGTCCGTCTGTCTGTCCGTCCGTCTGTCCGTATGAACGCGTGTTTCTCAGAGACTATAAGAGCTAGAGCCACAAATTTTATGCATGTAGATAGGTGTATACCCAATTCAAAACGAGTTTGTTTCAGATTTGGAAAATTCCTCCCCCTCCCCCCTTTAAGCGCAAAAAACTGTCAAAACCACAATTTTTAAGATAGACCTTCCAAACTTTTTTTATATCAAGTAAGGCCCAATATCTGTCTATTTTGAAAAGATCACTAAGATCGGACACCGCAGTTATATACCAATCAATTTTACTTGTGGGAGAGAGGGGGGGTCTTGCATTGTCAGTTATCGCGCGCGGCCGAGTGCCATGCGTTTGTGTGTATGCTGGAGTGTGTGAATGTGTGTTTTTTTTTTATTTTTTATTGAGGGTGGTTCAAAGCTTGAAAAGCCTCCTCGGCGCCTAGGTCGACGTCCGAAGTGTGGGACTTGTGTTGCCGCACCCACTAAACAATCCACCCCCATCCCGATTCCCGGCGGTACCACCGTTAGGTATTACTTCGCCGGGGGGAATGCCCAAGGCTCTTCTAGGATTCTCTCCTTGAATGAAGTGAATTGCGCTGCCTTTCAGCGCTACGCAGCTTTTGGAGAATTACTGTGGCCATGTGGCTTACCGCTGACCAATTTCGTTCCGACTCAAGCACAATGTTCACCAGGTTACAAACGGCTGGTGTCCTCCCCACTCTAATGCTGAGTTCATTACGTTCGTTTATGTACTGCGGACAGACAAAAAAGCAATGTTCTGCGTCTTCTATGGCCCCAGTGCCCACACAGTGAGTACAGAAAGGGCTGTCTTCGTGTTTAAATCTATGAAGATAGGATCTAAAGCACCCATGTCCTGTCAAGAGTTGCGTCAGGTAGTAGTCGATATGACCATGTCTTCTGTCCAGCCATACCCTTAAGTCTGGTATCAGGCTAAAGGTCCAACGTCCGTTGGTTAACTCTGTCCATCGTTGCTGCCAATGTTGCATGGTTGCTCTGCGCGCTTCAATGCGCTGGGGGGCTGCCAACGGGCCCGACACCCATTGTCTCCTGATCACTGCAGATTCACGAGCCGCGAGATCCAGTGGGATGATGCCAGCTATCACCAATGCTGCATCATGGGAGACTGTTCGGAATGAGCAACTCAAGCGCAGCGCACATAAGCGTCGTACCGAGTTGGCAGAGCGCGTGTAGGTGCCGTGTCG
This sequence comes from Lordiphosa collinella, assembly GCA_018904265.1. Taxonomy (NCBI): domain Eukaryota; kingdom Metazoa; phylum Arthropoda; class Insecta; order Diptera; family Drosophilidae; genus Lordiphosa; species Lordiphosa collinella. The sequence continues at coordinate 61,292 of JAEIFV010000936.1, read as the reverse complement.
TGTTGCTTCTGCCCATATTGGTGCTGCATAAAGGAGCGTAGAGCTTACTACATTAGCGAGGAGTAGTCGCCTCGGCTGCCGTGGTCCTCGGGTGTTGGCCATTATTCGCGCCAGCGACGCTGCTGTCGTGCTGGCCTTTTTGCTCGCATCCAAGAGGTGCTGCTTAAAACTCAGCCTATGGTCGATCGTTACCCCAAGATACCTCAGGTGTGGTCGCGATGTTATTGTAGAGCTGCCTATAAGGATGGTGGCAGTCTCTACTTTTTTTCTGCTGCTTATTAACACCACTTCGGTTTTTTGAGCTGCCAGTGTCAAGCCTGAACTGCTGAGCCATTCGCTGATTGTGGCTATCGCTCTGTTGCAGGTTTCCTCGGTGTTTGTGAGATGTTTGCCGACGACAATTAGGGCTATGTCATCCGCAAAGCCTATAACTGTTGCGCCTTTCGGGAGGTCAAGCTGCAGTATACCATTGTACATTAGGTTCCACAGCAATGGTCCTAGGACAGAACCTTGAGGTACTCCCCCAGTCACTGCATAGCGCAGGGGGCCGTGGTCTGTCTCATATGTCAGCACTCTGTCTCGGAAATAGTCCTGCACTATTATTTGTAGGTACACTGGAACTTCAGCGTTGTTCAGTGCGCTCATAATGCAACTCCATCTGGCCATGTTGAACGCGTTCTTAATGTCCAACGTTGCCACCAGACAGTATTTCTTGGCACCTCCTAGCCATCGTTGCCCTTCGATCGCTCGGCTGGCTGTCTCACAGAGCTTGCCCACAGCGTCAAGAGTGGATCGCCTCTTCCGGAATCCAAACTGCATTGGGGACAGATACCTTTCGACGGCAGACTCGATTCTGGTGTGAACTAGGCGCTCCAGGATTTTACCGGTAGTGTCCAGCATACAGTGAATGTGTGAGTGTGTGAATATGTGTATGAAAACACAAGAAGTCAAGGGACCAGGGTATTTTGTAGTCGGGGCACTCGAATACAGCTCCCTTACTTGTTTTGGTTGTGTATTAATCTTAGTATCTGGCTGCTAATAACCGATATATCCGCCATTTTTTTGGAAGACTTTCTCCATTCCTCTTGGCATGGAGTATATTAGCTTGCGACAAGTTGCAATTATAATTTTGAACCATGCTTTTTGGACAATATCCCAAAGTTGATTTTTTTTGACAAATAGTCTTTCCGACCTCTCTTTTGAGTTCACCTCAGAGATTCTCGATGGGATTGAGGTCCTGGGATTGACTTGGCTACTCAAGAATATCCACACTTTGCTCTCGGAACCAATCCTTTATTGCTCGAAACTCGTGCTTCGGGTCATGATCCTGCTGGAACTTCCATAAAAGTGGCATATTATCCTCGGCATATGGTAGCTTCATCGTCCCCAATAGATCTTTGTATACCACCTCCATGTTTCACAGTTCTATATGTGTACTTGGGATCAAATTCTTTGCCTTTCGGACGACGAACATTCATTTTGGTATCATTTCCAAATAAAATATTGGTGATAGCCGGCTCGAGGTCGTGATTAAAACTCAATTAAATTTAGTTTTTTTCCAATATATTTCGGACGCACATCGGCATGCGTCTTCAGGGGCACTACAAAAACAATTTTCCAATTATTATACATTTAAACAGAAAACAAAAAACCGTGAACATTTTTACATACAATTTATGACACGTCTGTACCGCCTGACGTGGAGTTCAATACTTACTTATTTTTTCTCTAAGAGGTGTCTGTAAAGATGAGCAACGTTTTCAGTGTCCGTTTTGTAGTTGAGTCTCTTGTCAGTAGGTGTGTCAATTATGTGAAGCATTTCAAGAGTAAAGCGCTTCCTGTAAGATTCTTGTTCCCTCGAAGTTTGGTGAATGTCCGCTCTCCATATAGTGTGTCGCTAGTGCAGTTTTTTGTATGGTCGTTTGGTGTCGAAGTTTATTTATGTGAAGCTTTTCAAGAGTAAAGCGTTTCCTGTAATTGTTCTCTTGTTGTAAGATTCTTGTTCCCTCGAAGTTTGGTGTGTCCGCTCTCCATAAGTGTGTCTCTAGTGCAGTTTTTTTATGGTCGTTGTGTCGAGTTTGAAATCCGATTTATGCTGGGATAGCCTTGTTTTTAGTTTTGACTTGGTTGTTTCAAATAAATTTATTTTGGTTTCGTCACTTTAGAGGATATTACTCCATTTTTTCTCACCCTCCGGTCCGCACCAGGTTCTACGATCTAATACAAATTTGTTACTCATCTATAAATTTGCCGACCGAAGCAAAGAAACCCTGCGAGCAATCATACCTGGTAGGTTTGCTATTGCCAATCGTCGCCGAACGGTCCGTGATGACACAATATTCCAAATTTCATTGGGAATCGTCCAGGAAGACTTGAACGGGTCGCGTTTAACCAACTGAACCATGCGATCGTCGGTCTTAGATGATGATTTTCTAGGTGCTCCCCGATTTCCACCTATTTTTGAGAACGTTTCAATAACATGGTAATGGATTTATACGTTTTTCCTTCATCTCGAAGTCGTCGAATGATCCTTCTCTCCTCCGCACTGCAGTGATGCCCACGGCCCATCTAATACAATTTGAATGGTTAATAAGTCCCCATTTAGTTATATTTTCTTAATACCTTACCTTCTGCAACCAAATAATTGTATTTAAAAACTACAGGTTAATGTTTTGCTTCATACACCTATTTTATTGACCAGCCGAGCTTGCAGTCTAACCAATAAAACAATCCACAGTTTTTCCCAGAAAGCTAATAATTCCGGGAATTCACCCGATTCGTACCGAAACAGTGTGACCATACTAAAAAAAAGTACAGCTTCCTTATTAAATGTTATGTTTATATCGGTTTAAAACGATACTAAAAAAAAAAATTCACACCTATTATATTGTCCATGAGAGTATATTCACCCCTACCTGAAATTTTGGAAAAGGACTCTTTTTATATAGTGGCCGGGTGACTCAGCGGCTAGTGTGCGCGACCGCTGTGCAAGAGGTCGTGGGTTCGATCCCGACTCGGCGCCATGGAAAGCTTCTCAAACTGCCGTTCGCATTCGGCGTTAAACTGTAGGTCCCTTTCTCTTGTGCTAAAATTAGAAGCGCACGAGCCAAGAGATTGAGAGAGGCTCGGCTTTGGCCCTTTGGGGCTGTGTCAACTTGACAAGCCTTGGGGCTGTGTCAACCTGACAAGCCATTTTACTTTACTTACTTACTCTTTTTATAAAGTCCATATGGGCTAATCCTGCGTTGCGGACGTTACATTCGTACGCAAATTTGCTTGCTTAAGTGGCGTTCACATTGGTATATTTTAATGAAATTTTTTGCAAAATGTATATCTTTTGGAGTTCTTTTAACATATTTTAAAATAAAGGGATTACTGGTTAAAGGTTAATTGAAAATAAACTTGATCTGCCATCATGCCAGCTTAATTCGAACACCCCTTCATACCGTTCTGGTACTACGAATGTTATCTTTTTTAGGTAACACTTTGTTTTCATCATGAACCTTATTTCGCAGTACATTAAAGGTAAAACATAAAAGGCAAAGATATAATTCTAAGCGAAGGTTAAGGTTTTAATATCATTGGTGCTGGTTTATGGTCTGACTCTGTACTTCCAGAACTAGGAAGAGAATCCAAAGACACATCCCTTTCTGTGTGTTCACTATATCCAGTGTCTTCTGGGGTTTCGACGCCTTCATTTTTCCATTGTCATTGTAATCAGGTGGAATCGCTCCCATTGTTCGTCCGATTCGGTGAGCAAATGTTGCAAAAAAAAACATCAAGATGAAAAATGCAATTATAATTTCATCGAGACGTTGATTTTTTTTTTAATATTTTAGCATTGTTGCCACTAATTTCTTTACTTCGTTTGGCTCTGCTCGATGCTTTCCTAAAACGTTTTCAATCACAGCTTTAAGGGCGTCCCATGCTTTCCGGTGATTGTTTGTGAGCACAGCTTTAAATTCGTCTGTCCCTTGCCCGCAGTCCATCCAATCACGATTCGACGAATCTCATCACTCGCAAAAAAAAAACAACAAAAAAAAACAACATCAAATCTTACGGCCACCAAAATAGACAAACACAAAAAAAACCAAACCCAGGTTTATGGCTTGGCTGGTCTTGCCACAGCGCTCCCGCCCATCCTGTGATGCCTTATCCTATTTGCAACACATCACCCATTCTCAAGGGGATTAGCCTACTGCAGGCTTTGACCACATCCTCTCTCCTCCAGCAGAAAACTTTAGCACTTCATTTTAGAGTGACATTTATAGCTTAAAAAACTATATTTATATCTTTTACTTGCCCTTATGAGCAACGTGTCCCAATTAACCTTTGATAAAATTTTTTTTCTAAGTGCACTTTTTATCCTGCCTATCCTAACGGAGCTCGACTGGGATGGTCAAAGGGGCACCTAATTGATTCAGGGTAGGTGAATTGGAATCCCCAGACGAGGATCATTTGGACAATCACAACAAATAATGGAATTAACCAACAATATAAATGAGCAATAAAAAAATAATAAATATATAAAATTTTTAGGATTTTAAATTGGAGCGAAAATAGTGTATATAAGCAATAAATAAATAGTAAATGAATATAATTTTAAGAATAATAATTGAATAAATCCGAAAAATTGCTTTGAGCCGAATTTGGGTTTTTATACCCTTGCAGAGGGTATTAAAAAATTGTCCGGATGTTTGTAACGCATTGAAGGAAGCATCTCCGACCACATAAAGTATATATATTCTTGATCAGCAGAACGAGCTGAGTTCATTCAGCCTTGTCCGTCTGTCTGTTTCTATGCCATCTCCTCCGTCAGTTTTAAAGCTATCCCCACCAAACTTTGCACGAAGTCTTGCGGTACAAATACGCTGCACATTTGTCGAAACCGGCCGGATCGGATGACTATAGCATATAGCTGTCATAGGAACGATCGGTCAAAAAACTAGTCCTAGTGGGTATTTGAGGGAGCCAAGTCCCTTGGTGATTTTTTCAGTTTCGGTATGTTCTTCAAAAATATCGGGGTCCCAAGGTGTAACCAATTTATGAGTCTGCAAAGCGTTCTGAAGCAGTGTTGCCAGAATATGAGGAAAAAAGCTTATAGATTTTCGGAAAATGTTTTAAAAGTAGCTTAAAGTGTCTAGAAGCATACCTAAATGTTAAAACTAAAGAAAAGTTGTGTTTTTGAGACTAAAAGGCCATTTACACTAGGACTGCGTTATGCGTTAATAGTTAACTGTTAGCTTTTTTCCCATACAAAAAACCAAATGTTAACTATTAACGCATATTGCAGTCCTAATGTAAGTCTATATATATAAAACTGTTCAACCTGACTGACTGACTGGTGAGCATCGCACAGCCTAAACGGTAAGAGCTAGAGGGCTGAAATTTTGACAAGAGTTTCCTTATGTGGCGAAAGTGCGTACTAAGACGGGGTTTTGGAAAATTCCACCCGAAAAAGCCGGAAAAGCGTCGGGAATGTTTGTTGGGGAAAATTTTATTTTTCATCCGTTGGCTTGAAATTCGTTTGTAAGCATAGAATATTGGAACGTGTTTCAGGATTTCGGAAAATCCGCCCACAAGAAAATTCTCGGAAAATTCGATATGCAAAAATCTATTTTTCACCGATGACTTGAAATTCGGTTTGAAGGACGTAGGAAATAATTGAAATGTGATTTTCTGATGCTGGAAAATACGAGCGTAGGGTCGGGAAATTTCCGGAAAAGCGTCGGAAAGTTTGTATGGGGAAAATTTCATTTTTCATCGGATTGACTCGAAATTTGGTTTGTAAGCATAGTATGCCAAATATTTGGACACGTGTTTTCCCGATTTCGGAAAATCCGCCCACAAATAAAATTCTCGGGAAATCCGATATGCAAAATTCTATTTTTCATCCGATTGACTTGAAATTCGCTGATTATCCGAAGTTGGTAAATTCGATAGAAGGGTCGGAAGATTTCCGTAAAAGGCAACGGCAACGATAACGATCGTGATAACGATAGCGATAACGATAACGGTAATGATAACAATAACGACAACGATAGCGATAACGATATCAATAACGATAATGAGAACGATAGCGATAACGATAGAGATAACGATAGCGATAACGATAACGCTATCGATAACGAAAACGATTACGAAGCAATAGCGATAGCGATAGCAATAGCGATAACGATTACGGTAATCTTACCCAAAGCCGGTCGGAAGAGAAAAACTATTTCGGTTTTATGTGATGTCAGTATAGATTGACGGCGGCGTAGCGATGCGCGCCCGGATATCTATAAACATATATAAAACTGTTCAACCTGACTGACTGGTGACCGTCGCACAGGACAAACCATAAGAGATAGAAAGCTAAATTTTTTTACAGTAGTTTTATGCTGAAAGTGAGTACTATGAAACGGTTTTTGAAAATTCTGTCGGGAAATGAGGAAAATTCAAATAAAACTGTTGTATGGAGCTTTTTTGATTTTCATCCGATCAGGTTCAAATTTATTTTCAGAGATCTATATGAAAATTTAACATTGACTGCATACTAATTTTTCGGAAAAGTAACCCCCCCCCCTGGTGGAAATTGGGTGGTAAATGTTGTATGGGTTGAATTTTAGTTCCCGGCGATTAGCTCCAAAGTCTTTTTCAAGGTTACTCATAAAAAAATATGATCAGCGTGACTTTAAACTTTTGGAAAATCTACCCCCAAAGTCGGAAAATGGTCGGAAAACTGTTGTAAGCAACTTTTTTGTTAATCATCGGATTGGGGTCAAACTCATTTTCAAAGATCTACATGAAAATACGAGAATGACTGAATACTAATTTTCCGGAAAAATTATGAAAAATTATTGCGTTCATCAGATTGCAATGCAACTTTGAGGAATGGTTGAAGAGTTGGTGAAAAATAACACAAAATGTGTGTTCAAGGCCAATCCCTTTTTTTTTGGGCCGATCATTATTAAATTTTGTTTGTAAACTTTCATTTTAAAACTCCACCTCCAAGATCGGAAATGTCAGGTGAGATTTTTTTTAACCACGGGCGTGGCATAAGAGTTAATCTCTGCTTTGAGCCGATGTATGTAAGATACGGACAAATATTTTCCAATTTGTGAAATTCACCCCCAAGTCGGAAAAGAAAAACTGATACCGATATCGCTTGAAATAGCTTTACTGACGACGGCATAGCGAAGCAAGCCGGGCTACTTGCTAGTGTTGTATAAAACACAACAATAGCTTAAAAAATGACTTTTTAAGGCGCAAAACTAACAAATTCTTTAAAAGGGACAGAAAGCAGGTAAAAATCCCCAATCTCCCTTTTTTGGAGTTAGAGCCGAACCCGAATCTAAGTACAAAAATAGGGGAAAGTTAACTTCGGCTCGGCCGAGGTTTTGTATACCCTTGCAGCTTCCATTGAAAACAAAAACGATTTTCTAAGACTACTTCTTGAACATTACTCTTCTATGGGATCTATACTATATAGATGTCTGATTTCGACCAAACTTGGTGAAATCATGGAAGAGCATAATACACTGTTAATTGCGAAATTTGGAGGCGATCCCATTTAAAACAAAAAGATTTCCTCAAAATTTTTTCGACCGTTATTCTTGAGCTATTGCTATAGTCATGATTTTGATAGTAGGAAATGTGTTAATATAAGATAAGTGCAATAGAACTTTTCTTAAAAAAAAAAAAGTTTTCTCCCGATTTTTCGACCGATCGTTCCTACTGCAGCTATATGCTATAGTCATCCGATTTTGACAAAACTTTGTTGAATTGTGTACAAAGTATATAAATTAAGTGTATGCCAATAAAAAGGACGTTTTCATTAAAAACAAAAAAGTTTTCTTCACTCGAACTAGTTTTTCGACCGATCGTTCCTATTGGAGCTATATGCTATTGTCTACCGATTTCGACCAAACTTTGTAGAATTGTGTAAAAGTATGTAAATTAAGTGTATGCCAATGATAAGGACGTTTTCATTAAAAACAAACAAGTTTTTCTCACTAGACCTAATTTTTCGACCGATCGTTCCTATGGCAGCTATATGCTATAGTCATCCGATTTCGACCAAACTTAGTGAAATTATGGGAAGGGATAGTAAACTAAGAAATACATACTTTGGAGGCATTTCCATTAAAAACAAAAAAGTTTTTCTCTTTAAGACTCCTTTTTCAACCGATCGTTCCTATGGCAGCTATATGCTATAGTCATCCGATCCGGCCGGTTCCGACAAATGTGCAGCGTATTTGTACCAAAAGACTTCGTGCAAACTTTGGTAAGGATAGCTTTAAAACTGACGGAGGAGATAGCATAGAAACTGACAGACGGACAAGGCTAAATGAACTCAGCTCGTCATGCTGATCAAGAATATATATACTTTATGTGGTCGAAGATGCTTCCTTCAATGCGTTACAAACATCCGGACAATTTCATAATCCCCTCTGCAAGGTTATAAAAAAGAACTTAAGGGCCAAATAAAATGCTGATCTCGGTACTGAGAATAATGTACTATCAGCACTATTTGTGTATTTTTGGCTTACTGTTCCGTGGTAAAAGTTGGTTATTCTAATTTAAAGAGCTCAACTTTGTTAGAAAAATAAAAGGAATGTCTGAGATTACTATATCATGTCGTCTTTTTTGACGAATTGAAACCACTAGGCATTGAGCAATCGGTTTCAACTGCTTAAACAATTCAGATTTTTCTCCAACATGCTCCAGTAACCGTTGATGTGTTTGTCACCTTCCAAATACACCTTATAAACGGTTAAAATTGAGGTATTTTTCATGATTTTTTTTAAAGAAATAATCAAGCAATCATCGTGGAACTGCGGATGTATTTGAAGGTGGTATAAAAGATGTTACACAAGTTTCCCGGTTATGGACAGGCTAGAGCTCGTAATTCGTGTCTGAAATCAAAAACCAAAAAATGTTTGTTTTTATTATAAATTTATCTTCTATTTGAAACTAAAACCTTTGAGAGAAATGATGGCATAAAAATTAAATACAGTTTTGAACAAAAAGTGGTAATTCTCAGGAAGAATATTTCGTTTCGTACCCCCTTAAAAAATAATAAAAAAAGGTTTTTTGTACAAACATGTGGGTTCAAATGGAAGAGAATTTAATACTGAAGAGAATAAGCTTTGATTCACTCCGATAGTTTTTTGTGAATCGTGTCCATAAGAAAGAAAAAAACCCAACAAGTTTTCAATGAGAATATTACTTGTTATTTGGCCGGGTGGCTCAGCGGCTAGTGTGCGCGACTACTGTGCAAGAGGTCGTGGGTTCGATCCCGCCTCGGAACATCTAATGAAAAGTTTTTTCTTTGAATCACCCCTCTCTGCTGTTGGCACCAGCTTTGTAGTAATTAGCCATGAAAAGCTTCTCAAACTGCCGTTCGGATTCGGCGTTAAACTGTAGGTCCCTTTCTCTTGTGCAAAAATTAGAAGCGCACAAGCCAAGAGATTTGAGAGAAGCTCGGCTTTGGCCCTTTGGGGCTGTGTCAACTTGACAAGCCATTTTACTACTTTACATATGTTACTTACAGCAATTTTGGACTAGTCAGCAATTCCTGTACCATACAGTATGCCTTCTTCTTCTTCATATAACTCGTGCGCATTAATTTTTTCAAGTCTGCGAGCTGTTCTGGCCTCCTTGCTGCTGAATGAGTGCCGTTTGTCCTGCCTTTCAACTCGACGCAAGTCGCTATCATCCGCAAACATCTTGCATTGTTGTCCAATTTTTGATATAAAGCACATTCATGACCATTAATAGGAATAGCCTTCATTGAAAAATCCAGTAGCTAGGTACGCAGACAATTCAACAAAAATCGGAGCAGAACTGCCCGGCGTCGTTTGCAGGGACAAAGTATAGAATCACGTGACTAATATACCTGAACTACGACCTCCAAAATATGTCACGCACCGAGGAATTTACGAATAAAGGGCTTAGAAGTGCGGCTGGTACCCGTCTCCGGCCGGCTGCCGTTTACCTTCGCGCTCTACGCTCGAAGCCAGTTTTATTCTCCAGATGATAAACTATTTTTTGAAGCAAAAAAATTGTTGGTCAAAAAATTTCGACTTACATGTATATCCCCCCTAAAACTCTAAATGCAAACCGACTTGGAATTCAGAGCAGGGACGATTATAATTGAATTCAAATATTTTGCCGACATGTCAAAGTAGTCCGTTCTTCGAAAGAATATTAAGACTGAAGACACGTTGAATGTTTTCATTGGGTTATCACTACTGTGGATAGAACCCATCAGGTGGGCTAATTGGCGAATCAATACTAAAATAAACGCTAATTTAAAAACGTTGGTGCTAAGACTTACTTGCTCTTCGGTAATGAACTTAACACAGGCAATGTGATCTTTCATGACGTTCGTTTTTCAGGCATAAAGGTAGCACTGAATTTCATGAGAAGTGAAACTTTACTGAAATCACTCATGAACTGAAGCTATTTTTAATGATTATGCCTTAAATTATCATTTCGAAATTTACTTCTAAGACTTTTTACTCAGAGAAACCTCTATCTATACATCTATATAAAAGTGAAAGTATGTTTGTATATTTGTATATTTGTATGTTTGTACATACAACATGTTTGTCCCTTATGGGCGTCTAAACCGCTGAACCGATCTTCACGAATTTTTCACAGTAAGTTCATGTCGCTCAGGAAAGTGTCATAGGCTATGTCTCATGTCTGTAAAATGGTCCAAAAACCGCGAAATTTGCAAAATTATACCGTTCATCCGATTGCAAAGTAAATTTGGGAATGGTTGAATGATTGCCGGCAAGGTTTCTAAGTTGAAAAAATTGGCGGAAAACGGTGCAAAAACCGCGAAAATTGCAAAATATAAGTTTTCGCTAAAACTTTGGGAAATTGATCGACGCTTGCCCAGGAAGGTTTCCATGTAGAAGAAACCGCGAAATTTGCAAAATGTTCGTTTGTTTTAAAACTTTGGAGGATTCTGATTTCAAGAAATGGGCGGGAAATAGTCCAAAAACCGCGATAATTCAAAACTATACCGTTCATCCGATTGCGATGAAATTTTGGTCAATGGTTAGACGCTTGGGTTTCTAAGGTCCAAAAATCGCGAAAATCGCAAAATTATACCGTTCATCCGACAGCAATTAAACTTTGGGGAATGAATTAAAAGCTTGCTCGGGAGGGTTTCTAAGTTGAAGAAATTTGCAGAAAATTGTCAAAAAACCGCGAAAATTAAAAAATTTGCGGTTTCGGTAAATCTTTGGATATTGGTTCGACGATTGCCCGGAAAGGTATCCAAGTCCAAGAAACGCGAAATTTTCAAAATGTTCGATTTTGATGAAGCTTTGAGGAATGGTTGTACGCTTGCCCGCGAATGTATCTAAATTGAAGAAATGGGTCCGGAAATGGTCATAGAACCGCGGAATTTCAAAAACTTTGCCGTTCATCCGATTGCCATAAAACTTTGGGCAACGCTTGCCCGTGAAGGTTTCTAAGGTCCAGAAATCGCGAAATTTGCAAAATACCCTTATGAAAGCGCTTAGTGCTTATATTACAATTCCGGCGTTGGTAAATGGAAGCTGTAGATTACACGGTCCAAAATATTGCGAAATTTGAACATTTTCGATTTGAGCCTGGATTATTGTGAAGATTTGACAGACGGCAATTGTAGACGGGTAAATAGGAAGTATTAACCAAACGGTCAAAAAAGTCACGAATTATGGGCATTTCCACAGAAAGGTCCACCGAGACCAAAAAATTAAAAGTTCTTAAAAACACTTTTTCGATCATACTTTTATCGGGAAACAATTAAATTAAACTAGTTTAAGCCAATCTTAAATTTACTCATATTCCATTTCGAGATTTTTAAATGCAAAGTCGAGCAATCACCATTTTTCTTATTTTTATCATTCTTTTACAGGGTTTTTTCCTAAAAAAGAACCTATAGATTTTATTAAATTTTGCTCTCTAAAGTCATTTTAAGGGAACAAAGTGCAAACAAAGATTGCATAAGAAACCATAACAAACTATGTGAGTGCAATTAACAGTAAGTTTTTTCTTTGCATTATCAAAGAAACCACAAAAGTAATCATAGAGAAAAATTTGTCACATAACGTATGTCACGTAACGTATCATAATGAGTCAAATATAAGAAATACCAACATTTTTTTTTCAACGAATCAGCTCTAAATATATAGTAACATGATTGCAGATCGTACTATAATTAGTTGCGTTAAGAAACTCGAACGGTCAAAAAGTAAAAAAACGCTCTTCCATTTTCAGTCACATAACGTATTCCTTTTTGCTTGCCAGTATCTTGGGACCTTCTCTTTTTACAATTCGCAGCTTATACATTAAAAATAGTGCTACTAAAATGCTATTCAAAAACCAATATGGACAAATTTGTTTAAAAATTTTTGGATGAAGGTTAATAAATACGTACGACTGTCGCGTGCGTGCTGTGGAAATGCCCATATGCAAAATATTCTTGATTTTAGATTATCATGAAGACGTTTATATAGAGAAAAAGATCGAACGGTCCAAAATGTTTATACCGACATGCAGCCTGCACTAGATTGAATATAATCGCTCTCTTAAGAATCATAAGAGCCCGGGCGACGCCGGGTATTCAGCTAGTAGCAAATAATGTTCAGGCTTCAAACAAATGTGAGAGGCATTATTTCGCACTTCGTCTCAAAAATATCGAAATTGCTAAAAATAGCTAGGCATAATTTAAAAGTTGTTATATTTATAACTTATCGCTTTTTAATAAATTATAAGCATTCCCACCTTCTAATTTGCTAGATCTAGCAACTAGATAGCTAAAATAAATCGATAGTTAATCATAATCGATAGTCGAGTCGGGCGGTGCCTTACCGAACTAGTTCCGGTTCATAAGCTTCGTGCGCAAACAACTTTTGTGGTGTTTGGCTCGTCTTGGAAACCCCATTGATGTTTTGTTTTCGGCTCAATCCACAAGAGCCTTTTTTGAGCGATTGTCAGATTTGCGGAGTCCAGCGCGAACAACCTTTTGTTATGGCAAGGTGTCATGCAAAAGCTCACACATGCTGGTGGAACTAATGTTTAGGAATGCCCCAATCTCACGGTATGTCACATAACGATCTCCCATTATCAGCTCACGCACAGCATCTATGTTTTCTGGCACAAAACCCGATTTTGGATGACCTTCTGGGATTTCGCTGCTGAGCAAACGACCACTATTAAATTTACTTTAAAAGTGATATATAGAATTTTTGATGGTGCTCATCACCATACAAAGAACTGAGTTTGTCGACGTACTCTTGTTGAGATAATCCACGACGAAATCCACTTTCGTTGTATTATTTTTCATTTTCATTTCTCTTGAAATTTCCATTTTAAAGACAAATTGATTGTTTTACTCACTGTATACAACACAAATAGCGCTAGAACATCAAAACGTTGTGAGGTCGTTTACGCTAAAAGCAGGGACCGTAAATAATGATTGAATGAATGAATGAAGATAGCAAACGTTCCTAATGTATTTTCGGGCGGTGAATTTAAAAAAATTGTCCGTTTTCCCCCAGCACGTTAGGCTTAAGTGAAATTTGCATAAACGTGTGTTGAACGAGGTTTGTTCACATTTCTAGATCTTGCAGCCAAATTAGTAAGCTGAATTGAACAACGATCATGAAAAACGGACACAAAAGTTTGGTTCTGGTACTTAAGATACCATCATTTTTCTGAGAAATTTCATTTGTTTCGCAGCTCAAAAAATTCTTAAAGCTTATCTGACAATTGAAAAAAATCGCGAAATTAACACGCTAATAGACCAGTGTATTCCCAATTTTACTACACTTACACTCTTTTGATATCGACTTTTTATACCCGTTATTCGTAGAGTAAATAGGGTATAGGGTCGTGCAAATGTATGTAACTGGCGGAAGGAAGCATCTCCGACCCCATAAAGTGTATATATTCTTGATCAGCATCAGCAGCCGAGTTGATATAGCCATGTCAGTCTGACCGTCTGTCCGTATGAAAACCTAGATCTCGGAGACTAGAAGAGCTAGAGCCACCAAGTTTTGTATCCTCCTATTGTCCTTACGCAGATCAAGTTTATTTCAAATTCTGGCCACGCCCCCTACCGCCCCCACAATAAAAAATGTTGAATAGCTCTAACATGTAGTATGCCTATGTATCCATATACATATAACCAAAGTTGTAACAAGCAAAACCAAAACCAAACAACAGAAACATTTGATTTGTCCAACCAAACACACGCCTGGCTGTGCAGGCCGTGTATCTTTAATTTCAAGTGAATAAAGAAACTTATTGAAAACCCCAACCAAAAGGGTAGTTTACTAAACTTGGAGAGTGATCTTCACGGGGGAGAATTACCAACATTTACATGGCGACCGTGACCACAATCGGCAATCGCTGGACTACCTAGGGATGACATCGAGAACACCCCGTAAACAGAGGAAAGAATATGTCTGAGTGAGTAAAGTGGCTACGTGTGTGTAAAAATTGTCTCCCCAAAATGTCGATAAGAATATCGATAGAGGAGTACAAGAAAAAAGTTAAAAGTGACAAAAAGGAGTATCATAAACGTCCCTGTGAGAAAGGAGGCAACCAAAACAGGTTGAAAAAAGAGATAGCCAGAATTAAATGGTTATTATATGGATCCAGTAAACCACCAAAGTGGGAAGATGCCCAAAAACTAACAATAAAGTTAGACGAGTTAAAAGCTGAACTCCAAGAACATAAGAGTAAAAATTACACAACCACACTTACAAAGAAAACCATACCAGCACTATGCACAACAATAACCAATATTAAAAAAAATCTCAAACCCCAAGAAGACGAAAAGAAACCAAAGAAGAAGTTCCCGCCAAATTGCAAGGGACCCCTGTATACACCGGCCTGTGAGATGACCTGCACTGGCCTCTAAATCAATGAAATGAACAACTTTAAACCACGATCATCCTAAAATCATCCTAAAATTATTGTTTGAAAATTTAAAAACAAAAATTATACATATTAAACTTTGTTAATTTTAACCCCCATAAATGCAATAAGCAAATCAAATGTAAAGAAATATTTGTGAAAGACTAAGCTGTATCTCTACGGCAAGTCGTAGAGTGCAAATGTTGCATCGTCTCATCTTCATTGAGATTACACAGGTGGCATTATGTTGACCGGGTATTATTGAACGAATTTCCCTCCACGAGCTTTAATTATCGACGTATTTGCTTCTGGGTGAAGTTTTCACAGCAATATTCAGATCCCTTGATATAGGCAAGGTATTTGTAAATTCTAGTTTCGCTGGCTTGTGCACTATGTATTTATTGATTTGACCTGTTCAGTTTCATTTGTGTTAGAAGGTTGATACACATTTTGCTCCAATTCCTTTTTGTTTACTTCATCAGGTAGTTGGATATAAGAAGCTTAAAGGTGTCTAGCTGGATCGTTGTACCAATAAATTTTTTGTCTTTTGATTAGATTTGACAGTATGTACGGTAAGCGGGTGGGTTCATACTCAAACAGAGTTTTGGTTATATATCTTAGGAGCAAATTGTATGTATAGTGGAACGCCTCTTCTACTCCGGTTTCAAGGTTCAGCACATATGTAGTTCGGGGTGTTCGCAGGTAGCCTCAGTATTTTCTTGATAAAGTATCGTTGCAGCGCATCTACTTCATCAAATAACTAGTTGCCACATACCTGTGAGCCATATGTTTGCACTGCGCGGGTAGCAGCTTGAAAAAGTTTCCATTTTGCTGTTAGGTTTATGTTTGGCTTGCTCAGTAAACTATCCCATGTCATGTTGATCCCTTGTTTGGCCTCCCGGTTTTTTTTTGTAAAGGTGCTTGTTAAAAGTCAGGTTTGGCGTGAATATAGTTCCCAAGAACTTGTATTCGTTTACAACCTTTATCGGGTTCCCTTGATAGGATCATTTTTCGTCTGCAGCCAGCCTTCCTCGTTGGCGAAAGACCATAATCTCCGATTTAAGCATGTTTACTGCCATTCCCCATAAGCTACAATTACTCTCAAGACGGTTGGTCATTAGTTGTAATATATTGGGATTGTTAGCTAGCAAGACGATATCGTCTGCATATAAAAGGAGCCTGATATTTAACTCGCCGATGTTAGGGCCACCACTGATGTTAAGGCCACCAAGCTTTCATGGAGATCATTAATATATAATGTAAATAATAAAAAAGATAACAAACTAAACACCATAATACTTGCTTTACACCATAATAAGTTTCAAAACCTTCCGACAACTGGTACTCCGATTAAGTGTCGCTTAAATATCAATAGCTGTCTGGCACTCTATCAAATGCTGCTTTAAATTCAACAAAGTAAAAGTACTTTTTCTTATTTTCTGCGAACTTAATTTTGACTATTGATGCAAGATTGTAGATGTTGTCGGTTGTCGAGTACTTCTTTCGGAATCCAGCTTGATATTCGCTTAGTTTTTTATATTTTTTCACCCATTCAGATAGACTATCTTTCAGGACACCCATCATTATTTTTGCTTCAAAGCTCATGAAAGAGATACCCCTGCAATTTCCGACGTTGTTTGGGTCTCCTTTTTTGTGTATGGGGAAAATTATGCTTTTTATAAAGGAGTCGTCTAGATGTTCACTATTCAGATTCCTTGTAAATAGCCAACTCTAATAATAGTTCATCAGGGGCGTTTGTCTCACCTCTGTCTCTGTCTTCACCTGGTGCCTTATTGCTTTATACTTTGAGTAGCATATTTTTTATTTCCTCTATTGTTATGTCGCTATCCAATTCATCGTCCGTATATAGCATCAAGGCGTAGAGCATCCCATTTATATTTCCTGTTGTGTTTAAAAGGGTGCTGAAATAATCCTTCATAGTGCTGCTGAGTATGTCTGAGTCTGAGTTTAAATGTATTGTTGCTTTTTTGTGCTGCACAGAGTGTCGTACCTTTTCTTAAGGTCAACATATTCCAATTTGTGTTCCGCATCGTTAGATTTTCGATACTTGTTAAAAGCATTGAATACACCACTTCGTAGCGTCGCACGGCATCAAACTACTGTTCCGTGCCGTTGTTTTCGGAACTGCTGCTCTTGCATATGTCGAAGACTTTATAATTTGACCAATGTCCGCTATTTGCATTTCGGGATTTTCTTGCATTTCTGTTTCAACATCACGAATATCAGATATTAATATTTTCATTTTCATTTAAATACAACAAAATGGACAAAAACACACAAAATCCCAAAAACCAAGAGCAAGAACAACCACAAGCAGAAGACATCTTTGAGGTACCTTCAGTACATCCCGACTAGAGGTCATCTGGTATTATGCTTAAAGAGGAAGCGATGAAGAAGCAAATTGAAGAACTCCATGAAGGCATACGTCTGTGGACCACATTCACAGATGAAGAATACCGCCTACAATAGTTCCCCTGCGCCAGCTGGCATCCATAACTGGAGTTTCGGAGCCCAACTTCAAGCTCGTCAACAAAACAGCGAAGAAAAGTCTTGAGTCGATAGCCGCCGAACAGCAGGCAGGGAATCTTGGTGCCAGCGTCCGCATACACATTGGCAAGCAAACCTTCGACTGCATCCCGGTTCTTCTCAAATGCTACTCCCTGTGGTTTGCCGGTCGGGATTGGCGCACCAACTTTTTCCGCTTCGACCCTGAAGAGGTGCCACCGCTTGGATTTGAGCATGCCTACAACTGGATGCACTTGCAAAACTAAATACTAAATAAATAAAACAAAAAACCTTAAGAAAAAATAAGGATGAAAAATTATAGCCCACCGCACAGTAGCAAGTGCTAAAGTGGAATGATGGAATTGTGGTTGAGGGTTTGTAAAGTTCACAAGATTTGAAAGTCAAAGCCTACTAAAATTTGACTATGTAATTGCCCATTATTAATAAGAATTTCGATCACTAAGCAAGCCATTCGGAATTTTTGTTGTAAAACCGAAAATATACCGAAGCAAAACCAGACTGAACCGAACCGCCAGTTTATGAACAACGAACCGTCAACGGCGGAAGCCATTTCCGTCTGCCCGTCTGTCCGTATGAACGCTCAGATCTCAGAGTTGGTAAGAGATAGAGTGTTGACATGTATGGAAAATAAGCTTTTATACTTGCAGGCAGATCAAGTTTATTTTCAATTTTTGCACGAAGAAAGAATGTTCGTACCTTCAGCATATAACGGGTGACAACTAAAAATCCGCACAAACTTTGAAATAGCGTCCTTAGCTGAGCTTTACATAAAAGATTTCGGGATGACATTTCTTTCTCTTTGTTCTCCTGTCAAAACGTTTTCATGCCCCCCCTGACAACAATTTTGACTAGTAGTCGCCATCATGCCGTCCGAGCAAGAACGTCTTCGTGATCGCGTTGTTAAATTCTACGAAATGCACGCTGACAAAGGTAAAGTGTTTACAGTAAATCATTTTACCCAAGAGGGCAAGTCCAAAAGAACAATTTAAAGTATTTTGCAACGAAAAATAATAAAAAAAAGAAGTTGGAAGTGGTCGGAAAGCAAACATTATGACCGGCCATGCTGTCAGAAAGCTATCCCAACTTTTTAACAACAAAGACAACATAAGTCAACGAGATGCACACAGAAGATTTAATTGCAGCCAACAACATATCAGTGAAGTGCAGAAAAAGAATAATATTGTTGCCAGACGTAAGCAAAGAGCACCAAGTTACACACCTGACCAAATACAAACTGTCAAATCTCAATAAAAGTTCAACACGTGGCGCGGTAGGTGGTCATTATATTTGACAGTTCAGCATTTTGTTTATTCAGTGGTTTTACAAATTTCAATTTAATCTTTTTTGATTCATTTATTTTCTTCATTTTGGATATTTCAAAGGGTAATGATTGATAAATAAAATTTTTGTGAAATTTATACAAATTCATCATTTATGTTTCGATAGTTACGATAGGGATGGATCTTGCTAACATTGACCGACATTCCCAGAATGCAACGCGACAACGCAATGTCGCAGCACGTCGAACAGAGGAAAAAGTGTGCTTTTGAAATGGAACCAGCTCGAGTCAGAATAATGGTAAATCGTAAACCGCATATGATCTGAAAAGAGCACAAGGCATCGGCCCGTTGGAGACTAAGTATATCGTACAGTAATCTCGTTTTGGAGCGTCATAAGAAGTTCATTGCCGAATATAAACTGAAAAAGCACTAAAAGATACTGAACGCTGTATAAATCTGGAAAAGCAACCCGACATAGGCCGCAAGTCGCCTTCGATGGATGCAAAAAAAACCAACTCGCCAAGCTGCAACCCAATTGAGGCAATTCCTGAACAAGTCGCCTTCGATGGATGCAAAGAAACCAACTCGTCTAGCTGCAGCCCTGTCGGAGCGGAAGCAGCTATAGTTACGGTTAAAATAGATAAATGAAGCTTACAATGAGCATGAACGATTGAGAAGAAGGGAAGTTCGTGTTCAGCAAAGCGATGAAGCAAGATTACAACAAGCAAATAATAAAGTAAATCATGTTTGTGCAATTTTCAAAACAAAGAAAAAAGAAATACTTAGTTCAGCAATTGCAGCAAATGTTACACAAAACAAAGTGAGCTCATCAAACCGTTTACGAATTCGTTGGAACAGATGCCATTCTCATTATACCCTGTTCCCATTGAAAATGGGTAAAGGGGGATCATGAAGTTGTGCAAAAGTAGTAACAGGTAGAAGGAAGCATTTGCGACCCAAAAGATATATTTCTTGATCAGCATCAACAGCCGAGTCGATTTAGCCATGTCCGTCTGTCCGTCCGTCTGTCCGTCTGTCTGTCCGTCTGTCCGTATGAACGCGTGTTTCTCAGAGACTATAAGAGCTAGAGCCACAAATTTTTGCATGTAGATAGGTGTATACCCGATTCAAATTCCTCCCCCTCCCCCCTTTAAGCGCAAAAAACTGTCAGAGCCACAATTTTTAAGATAGACCTTCCAAACTTTACATATATCAAGTAAGGCCCAATATCTATCAGTTCTAAAAAGATCACTAAGATCGGACTCTAAACACTGAAGTTATATACAAATCAATTTTGCTTGTGGGAGAGAGGGGGGGTCTTGCATTGTCAGTTGGGTGTGTGTAGTGTAATGTAAAACACACGAAATCAAGGGAACAGGGTATTTTGTAGTCGGGGCACTCGACTGCAGCTCCCTTACTTGTTTTCATATGAGTTTGGATTTTCATTAAGATTGTTGACACGTAGGTGCACATTGAAAATATCGCGAGATTTGATAAGATTAATAATAGACTTGGATTATCTTTAATTTTTTATAGAGTAGGAAAGTTGCTTGCGTAGTTTGAAATCATTTTGGTAGTCAACCAAGATTGACAGTGTGTGATTTCAAGTCAAGCCGTGAAGGTTCTCTTCAGTATCTGATTCGAAAGCGAAGCAGAAAAACGGAAGTGAGCAAAAAACTATTATTATTAAAAGCAAATCCCAATTAAAGTTTGAGTGTTTGTCTTTACTTGGATCCACGCTTAAGCCTCACCAAGAACTCCTCTCTCAAGTTAATTGGCAGAGAGGGATGGCAAGAAGAAAACTGACGAGTCAGAATTAAATGCTCAAGAGCTGACAATGCGAGAAGACGCCGAATATACCGAAAACCCAAAAAATCGCCCCAGTAAAACATGGCAAAAAACTTATAAAAGCCTTGGGTCAATGGAACAAATTGGATACAAAATAAAATAAAACAAGTAAGGGAGCTGTAGTCGAGTGCCCCGACTACAAAAATACCCTGTTCCCTTGACTTCTTGTGTTTTCATAAACATATACACACACTCACACATACATACGCTCCAACATACACACAAACGCTTGGCATGCGGCCGCGCGCGATAACTGACAATGCAAGACCCCCCCCTCTCCCCCACAAGCAAAATTGATTCGTATATAACTTCGGTGTTTATTGTCCGATCTTAGTGATCTTTTCACAATAGATATTTATTGGGCCTTACTTGATATATGTAAAGTTTGGAACGTAAGGGGGGAGGGGAAGGAATTTTCCAAATCTAAAACAAACTCGTATTGAATCGTAGGTGTATATCACCTATCTACATGCAAAAATTTGTGGCTCTAGCTCTTATAGTCTCTGAGAAACACGCGTTCATACGGACAGACGGACAGACAGACAGACAGACGGACAGGGCTAAATCTACTCGGCTGTTGATGCTGATCAAGAATATATATACTTTATAGGGTCGCAAATGCTTCCTTCTACCTGTTACATACTTTTGCACAACTTCATGATCCCCCTTTTCCCATTTGCAATGGGAACAGGGTATAAAAATAGGGGAAAGTTAACTTCGGCTCGGCCGAATTTTTGTATACCCTTTCAGTTTGTTTTTCTAAATAAGACTTCTTTTCGGACCTTACTTTGCTATGGGAGCTATACTATAAAGATGTCCGATTTCGACCAAATTTAGTGGAATCATGGAAAGCATCACTGACCAACGTTTACATTTTTTGAGGGCAATTCCATTTAAAACAAAAAGGTTTTCTCACTAGAAGTTCTTTTTCGATCGATAGAGTATATAAAATAAATATATGTCAACGTAAGGGACTATTCCATTAAAACCAAAAGTATTTTTCACAAGAACTATTTTTTCGACCGATCGTTCCTATGGGAGCTATATGCTATATGTCACTATATGTTTGTTATTATGATTCATCCTAGCGCTACAGGTTTTTTAACCTATTTTAGGGCACTAGTCACGACAGTGTGTTCATTAGACTAACAATTTTAGATTTTTAAAATCTTAAAACTATCGATTATTTATAATATTACTATTTGACATTGTTTTTATATTTTTAATGTTGTCTGGTTAGTCTATGCTCTGAAAATGGCTTTTTAAAGTACTACTAAATGTTTGTGCGCTACTGATTGCCTAAATGTCATGTGGTAATGAGTTCCAAAGACGAACAGCATTTACAAAGAAGTGTCTGTCAGTGCAAGCCAGTCGGTTTCTTAGGCAAACGATATTGTTGGTTCTTCTGGAAGAGGCAAAACTCACAAAATCATACAAATTGTCTGGCTGCTTTGTAGTTATTATTTTGTGCAGGAATAATAGTAGCCTATAATTGGTCCAGGCATTAAGGCTTAAATCAAATTTTTGCGAAGCTGAGCTTGTTACGTGGTCGGTTCTTGAAAGCCCATAAGCATATTTAACTATGCTATTAAATGCCACCTTAATTTTGTGCTGACTTGCAGCATCACACTTAGCAAATATTTCAACTCCATAAAACAATACTGGTATAACATAGGCTTTTGCAATCAGAACTCTTACGCTGGTTGGTAAAAACCCCTGCGTTAACGACAGCTGTCGAAGCAGAGCATACGTTTTACCCACCGTCTTATTCGTGTGGTTTTGCCAAGAGAGAGTTTTATTGAAGGTTATGCCAAGATTGTCAGCCGAATCAACATACATTATTTATTTACCGCCAATTAAGAAATTTATTTAGATTTTTTGTGTCCAAACTTCTTTTGTATATAACA
The DNA here is from genome assembly GCA_018904265.1 of Lordiphosa collinella. Taxonomy (NCBI): domain Eukaryota; kingdom Metazoa; phylum Arthropoda; class Insecta; order Diptera; family Drosophilidae; genus Lordiphosa; species Lordiphosa collinella. The sequence goes on along the minus strand of JAEIFV010000936.1, from coordinate 38,800 downwards.
AGACACTTAGACTTAGATGGATTGATACACAGACCGTTTTTCTCGGCCCATTCACTAACGTTTAACAAATCAATATTACAGGCATCAATACATTGATCAATTTGACATACAAGACGACTAACATACATTTGAACATCATCTGCATACATATGTAATTCACACATTGACAACACATCAGGGAGGTCATTAATATATACAGTAAACAAAAGTGGCATTAAGACTGAGCCCTGTGGCACTCCACGAGTGACTGGTAAAAACATGGACGAATTTGTTTTGGTTGACACTGCTTGAAATCTCTTGCTCAGGTAAGAGTGCATTAGCTTGGTAGCAGTATCAGAGAAGTTGTACAACTTGCTTAACTTGGTTAGGAGTACATCGTGGTTGACCGAGTCAAATGCCTTACTGAAATCAAGTAATGTTAATAAAGTAACATGGCTACTGTCCAATTTTCTACGAATATCTTCAACAATTTTTATTATTGCTGTCGTGCAGCTTCTATTTTTTCGGAATCCAGATTGTTTATTGTTTAGGAGATTATTGGTGTGAAGGAAGGCGCTTATCTGGGCTGCGAGAATTTGTTCGAAAATCTTCGAAAAGTACGGAAGTATGGAAATTGGTCTAAATTCATCTTTACCTTTTGGAACTGGTAATATCTTCGCAACCTTCCACATTTCTGGGAATGTTGACGTAATTATCGCAGTGTATATTATGTGAGTTAAGGGTTTAAATATTGTCGGTAAAATAACTTTTATGAATTTCGGATTCTGATCATCCAGACCTACAGAATTAGACTTAATTTTTGAAATTGCTTCTAAAACATCACAAGGACGTACACAATTAAACTCTAAACAATTAGAACAATTATTAAATGGCAAGGCTGTTAGATATGGGTTGCTTGTAGTTTCAGGTATGTTTATTTTGGTGAATTTAAGGTTAAGCTCATTTGCGTCTACATCATTAATAATATTAGCCTTAGTTGTGCCAACTCCAATGTTTTTTATTTCTTTTGACTGGAAGTTATTGCACTGCTAAATTTAGATGTGTAGAATGAGCGTTTTGATTTTGCAATTAGATTATTTACGTGCTTTCGCTTGGCTTTAAATATTGAGTACAAGTACTCGATTTTGTAACGCTTTCAGTTATTGTAAGACATGTTTAATTGCCCTCTTGATTTCGCTGTTGAACCAAGGTTTTTCAGCTACTTTCAATAGCTTAGATTTTTCAGGTACAAAGTTGGAATATAGGCGTTCCAGATAATATGTGAGCTGGTTTAGTTGTAAGGCAACTGATGGAAGAATATAAATTGCATTCCAGTCACAAAGAGCGCAAGCATTACTCAACCCAATATAGTCAATGTTCCGAAAGTCTCTATATTGAATAATTTCGTCAGATCGGTCTAAGTTTACACAGTATGTTATTAACATGAGATCATGTCTAGAAAACGCTGGAACAGATAATTGGTCATATAGCAAAACTTTTTCGTCATTAATCACAAAAAACACGTCAATAAGAGTGTTGATGGAGTTCGAGAAGTGTGTCGGTGTCAAAGAATTTACAGGTTTTAAGCCCAGTGATTCCATTGCCATCGAAAGAATCGAGTCACCAGTAATGATTACGTCAGTATACGTCAGTATAAATACTCAGTCATGCTCTCAGTTGGTTGGTTGTCAATTACCTTACACCTAACCCTCTTGCTAACATAAATTTCAACGCCCCCAGCATGGCCTATACGATCAGATCGAAAAACATTATAACTATCACAAGCAATCAACAAGTCACTTAGCTCTGATGCAAACCACGTTTCAGAAACACATATAACATCAACATTTGACTTTACAAACAAGTAATTAAATTCCTCAATTTTGTTAACTAGGCTCTGTGCATTAATGTGACATACATGAAGACCAACGTTCTGCTTGCTAAGAATCCTAATCATGGCATGACTGTTCGTTTTGGAGCTATCTAGGTTTAAGGGCATTTTAGTTTCCGTTTTGAATTATAAATCAATTGCGCACAAACATTGTTCTTTCCAAAAGAGAGCATAGAGAGTTTAGTCTGCTTGACAAGACAACAGATCAATAGATAAATAAATAAACGATACATAAAGAGATCAGTACTTAGATATAAAGGGTAAATGAAATGTAACATTTGAATACTAACAATAACTTTAATTGCGAAAGAGAGTATCAGCTGTCGCAGACGTATCATCGGAGCCAACAGCGGGCAAGGGAGGGGGGAGCGCGCAGCCGGCTGCACATTTGTGGAGAGGCTCTCTCGTTGCAGATCTGTAAGTATAATCATCCAATTTTGACCAAAACTTGTAGAATTGTGTGGGAGCATTAAAAACTAATACATGCTAGTTTTGAAGACATTTCAATTGAAAACAAAAAAGTTTTTCTAACTAAGACTACTTTTCAGACTATACTTTTCTATGACAGCTATACTACCAGCTATACTAGCTCTTCTAGTCTCCGAGATCTAGGTGTTCATACTGACAGACGGACATGACTATATAGACTTGGCTGTTGATGCTGATCAAGAATATATATACTTTATGGGGTCGGAGATGCTTCCTTCTGCCTGTTACATACACTTGCACGACTTTAGTATACCCTCTTTATTTTACGAGTAACGGGTATAAAAACTAAATAAACCAGTGTTAGTTAGACTATGTGACGCGATGGAACTCAACTTACAAAATGAGCGAACACATACTAACTCTTAAAGATTCTTACATTAAAAGTTCTTAAAAAGAGCTCCACCAAAAACCATCAGAATGGAACGTTGTTCAATATATAAGTTATTTGCTGCATCCAATTTATAAAACTTCGTTAAAACTACAGAATTCAAAATTATTACCAATTGAGATATATTACGCTTTGTTTTCAAGTCGAGCAATTGTTCGAAAATCTTCAGCAAAACATTATTTATTATTATCTAATTTTCTCGAATGAGAACGAACGAGAACGAAACGTTCTTCTACTTATTATAAGCTCAGTACCAATTTATTCTGCAGTGTTCTTAGACCCAAGGTACTAAGCAGCATATTGCAGACATGCTAAAGCGCCAAAAAATATGCTTAATGAGAGTTTTCAAAATTCGTCAATTAATTACTCAACGTCTGATTGCGAAGACGAGAAGTTTATAAAAACAATAAACAAACTTTAAATATTAATTCTGTGCATGATGTTATAGATTCCTTTGAAAATTGTCCAAGAGCACATACATGGACAAATGTTATGAAACTTTGGAAAGGTCATAATAACGAAGACTTACAAAATATTTCCTTAAGCCGGGTATCCAGCAACGCAAAACCAAAAAATTCCTGCCAAAGTTCATATGAAAAAAATTGTGCCAGGAATTTGCTGTTTACGATTTCGTTTGTTTGGTATCCTGCAACTTGACCAAAATCCACACATTGTATAGATAGCGGCGTATCGATAGCGGCGTTTCTTAAGCGTGTGTGGAACCTAAAACAGCTATTGCACAGCTCAGGAATATATTGTTGACAATTATTTTGGATGTGATGAGCGTATAGATGGAGGCAAATGGGGTTGGAGAACAAAGCAAACGCCAGATAATGCTTATATAAATATAATAGCGGTTTCTGTTTTGTAATAGTTTCATTCTCCCTTATTGCTACACATGCAGCAGATTCATTTTGCCAAGGTTTTGACCCGGCTGCTGAGCTCTTATTCTTATCTTGTATTCAAATGTAATAGACTTTATTTAATTGGCTACCAACCATTGAGTCTTATTTCTTTTACGGGCCACACTGGAGAGTCTTGCTCAGCCCTCGGCCCAATAACTTAGAGCGAATTGTGAGACCAATGTGGCTGATGTCGAAGTGTGATGTCATCACACCCGACCGCTCAATCAATAATAATCCACTATCTACAATGGAAGACCGAAGTTGGTTAAACGTTATTTTGTTTAAATTTAATTAAATTCGAACTTGTCCAAAATATTTTACTTAAGTTCCACAAAATCAAAATAAATAGCAAATTCCTGGCAGGAATTTTCCGCAGTGCTGGATACAGGCCTTTAACTATAGTATATATATGTCCGATTTCGACCAAATTTGGTAGAATCATGGAAATGCGTAGTAAACTAGGAAATACGAAGTTTGGAGGCGTTTTCATTGAAAACAAAAAAGTTTTTCTCACTAAAACTAGTTTTTCGACCGATCGTTCCTATGACAGCTATATGCTGTAGTCTTCCGATTTGGACCAAGCTTAGTGAAATCATGGGACGGGATAGTTAACTAAGAAATACGTACTTTGAAGGCATTTCCATTAAAAACAAAAAAGTTTTTCTCTTTAAGACTAGTTTTTCAACCGATCGTTCCTATGGCAGCTATATGCTATAGTCATCCGATCCGGCCGGTTCCGACAAATGTGCAGCGTATTTGTATCAAAAGACTTCGTGCAAAGTTTGGTGAGGATAGCTTTAAAACCTACGGAGAAGATAGCATAGAAACAGACGGACAGACGAACGGACAGACAAACAGGGCTAAATCAACTCAGCTCGTCGTGCTGATCAAGAATATATATACTTTATGTGTTCGGAGATGCTTCCTTCTATGCGTTACAAACATCCGGACAATTTTATAATACCCTTGGCAAGGGTATAAAACAGAGAGAACTGAACAATAAAAATAGGGGAAAGTTAACTTCGGGTCGGCGGAAGTTTTGTATACCCTTGCAGCTTCCATTGAAAACAAAAAAGCTTTTCTAAGACTACTTTTTGGACATTACTTTTCTAGGGGATCTATACTATAAAGATGTCAGATCTCGATTAAACTTGGTGAAATCATGGAAAAGCATAATACACTGTTAATTACGAAATTTGGAGGCAATCCGATTAAAAACAAAAAGTTTCTCTCACTAGAACTTGTTTTTCGACCGATCATTCATACTGCAGCTATATGCTATAGACATCCGATTTTGATAAAACTTTGTTGAAATGTGTCCAAAGTATATAAGATAAGTGTATGCCAATAAAAAGGACGTTTTCATTAAAAACAAAAAAGTTTTCTTCACTCGAACTAGTTTTTCGACCGATCGTTCCTATTGGAGCTATATGCTACAGTCATCCGACTTCGACCAAACTTTGAAGAATTGTGTAAAAGTATATAAATTAATTGTAAGCCAATGATAAGGACGTTTTCATTAAAAACAAAAAAGTTTTTCTCACTAAAACTAGTTTTTCGACCGATCGTTCCTATGGCAGTTATATGCTATAGTCTTCCGATTTCGACCAAGCTTAGTGAAATCATGGGAAGGGATAGTAAACTAAGAAATACGTACTTTGGAGGCATTTCCATTAAAAACAAAAAAGTTTTTCTCTTTAAGACTAGTATTTCAACCGATCGTTCCTATGGCAGCTATATGCTATAGTCATCCGATCCGGCCGGCTCCGACAAATGTGCAGCGTATTTGTACCAAAAGACTTCGTGCAAAGTTTGGTGAGGAAAGCTTTAAAACTGACTGAGGAGAAAGCATAGAAACAGACGGACAGACGGACAGGGCTAAATCAACTCAGCTCGTCGTGCTGATCAAGAATATATATACTTTATGTGGTCGAAAATGCTTCCTTTTATGCGTTACAAACATCCGGACAATTTTATAATACCCTTTGCAAGGGTATAAAAATAGGGGAAGTTAACTTCGGCTCGGCCGAAGTTTTGTATAACCTTGCAGCTTCTATTGAAAACTAAAAAGTTTTTCTAACTAAGACTACTTTTTTGACCTTATTTTTCTATGGGATCTATACTATATAGATGTCTGATTTCGACCAAACTTGGAAACTATGGATAAGCATAATACACTGTTAATTACGAAATTTAGAGGCGATCCCATTTAAAACAAAAAAGTTTTTCTCACCAGAACTTCTTTTTCGAACAATCATTCATACTGCAGCTATTTGCTATAGTCATCCGATTTTGATAAAACTTTGTAGAAATGTGTCCAAAGATAAAGACATTTTCTTTAAAACCAAAAATGTTTTTCTCACTGGGACTAGATTTTCGACCGATCGTTCCTATGGGCATATAAATGCTATAGTCATCCGATTTCGACCAAACATTGTTGAATTGTGTAAAAGTATATAAAATAATGGTATGCCAATGATAAGAACGTTTTCATTAAAAACAAAAAAGTTTTTCTCACTAGAACTAGTTTTTCGACCGATCGTTCATATGGCAGCTATATGCTATAGTCATCCGATTTCGACCAAACTTAGTGAAATTATGGGAAAAGATAGTAAACTAAGAAATTCGTACTTTGGTGGCGGCTCCATTAAAAACAAAAAAGTTTTATATTATTAGCTTGCGACAAGTTGCAATTATAATTTTGAACCATGCTTTTTGGACAATATCCCAAAGTTGATTTTTTTTGACAAAAAGTCTTTCCGACCTCTCTTTTGAGTTCACCTCAGAGATTCTCGATGGGATTGAGGTCCTGGGATTGACTTGGCTACTCAAGAATATCCACACTTTGCTCTCGGAACCAATCCTTTATTGCTCGGGTCATGATCCTGCTGGAACTTCCATAAAAGTGGCATATTATCCTCGGCATATGGTAGCTTCATCGTCCCCAATAGATCTTTGTATACCACCTCCATGTTTCACAGTTCTATATGTGTACTTGGGATCAAATTCTTTGCCTTTCGGACGACGAGCATTCATTTTGGTATCATTTCCAAATAAAATATTGGTGATAGCCGGCTCGAGGTCGTGATTAAAACTCAATTAAATTTAGTTTTTATCCAATATATTTCGGACGCACATCGGCATCCGTCTTCAGGGGCACTACAAAAACAATTTTCCAATTATTATTTAAATTACATTTAAACAGAATACAAAAAACCGTGAACATTTTTACATACAATTTATGACACGTCTGTACCGCCTGACGTGGAGTTCAATACTAACTTATTTTTTCTCTAAGAGGTGTCTGTAAAGATGAGCAACGTTTTCAGTGTCCGTTTTGTAATTGAGTCTCTTGTCAGTAGGTGTGTCAATTATGTGAAGCATTTCAAGAGTAAAGCGTTTGCTGTAGTTGTTCTCTTGTTGTAAGATTCTTGTTCCCTCGAAATTTGGTGAATGTCCGCTCTCCATATAGTGTGTCGCTAGTGCAGTTTTTTGTATGGTCGTTTGGTGTCGAAGTTTATTTATGTGAAGCTTTTTAAGAGTAAAGCGTTTCCTGTTGTTGTTCTCTTGTTGTAAGATTCTTGTTCCCTCGAAGTTTGGTGAATGTCCGCTCTCCATACAGTGTGTCGCTAGTGCAGTTTTTTGTATGGTCGTTTGGTGTCGAAGTTTGAAATCCGATTTATGCCGGGATAGCCTTGTTTTTAGTTTTGACTTGGTTGTTCCAAATAAATTTCTCACCCTCCAGTCCGCACCAGGTTCTACGATCTAATACAAATTTGTTACTCATCTATAAATTTGCCGACCGAAGCAAAGAAACCCTGCGAGCAATCATACCTGGTAGGTTTGCTATTGTCAATCGTCGCCGAACGGTCCGTGATGACACAATATTCCAAATTTCATTGGGAATCGTCCAGGAAGACTTGAACGGGTCGAGTTTAACCAACTGAACCATGCGATCGTCGGTCTTAGATGATGATTTTCTAGGTGCTCCCCGATTTCCACCTATTTTTGAGAACGTTTCATTAACATGGTAATGGTGTAGCATATCACATAGGGAAATATACACAGCGGAGTGGCCCTTGAAGGATATTTCAAAAAGGCTAAGCAGATGGCAGGCTGACCTCGTCCGCGCACGCGCTCGATCCGGCTTCCGTCTCGTCGGTAAAAATGGGGAGGTTCGATAAATTCGGACGGGACAATGCTTTACTCCATTAATATTATCGCTACTATTGAATCGCGTGCAAGAATTTATAGACGAGAAATGCAGATTGTTGACAGAAGGAGAAAAAGATGACAGAGGGACAGGAAAAAGACACTAATAGTTTTTTTTTGTTTTTTTCACACCGACATAGACATGTGGCACTGATGTTAGTGTAGCCACAATTGCCCACCCTACCATGATTACCCCTTCCAGCTTCGATTGAGTAATCCCTACGAGAGGATTGAAGTCCTCTGGCTCAATTCACCCTTTTTCCCTGCATGGCCCCAGAAAACTAACTCCTTAGCAAGTTTTCATCGTTATAAATAAATTTTTATTAATAAATAGGACTATTCTCTAACATTTGTAAAATTTGGGAATAAAAAAAAATAAAATAATAAATTAAAGGAATCATAAATAGAGTTAAAATTTGGGTAAAAATAGTTTTAAATCCATGCGAACAAATATAACAAAAAAAATATAAACTATTTGTATAAAATTATTATTAATTAAAAAGGACTATTTTAAGGTTTCAAGCCAACAACAAAAAAAAAATGGGGAAAGAGAAAATCAAATAAAAACTTTGTGAGGTTTACGAGCAATCAAATTAACTTCTAAAATTTTCAAGTTCGCCTCACTGTGTTTCTTTTATATTTTTGTTTAGCCGAGACACACACCTCTGAGTTGTGGATCGCATTCTTACGCAAAGCAAGGCAAATGATTTTACTCTTCTTCTTTCGAACAACTAATTATTAACCTGGTTTTTTGGATTCTTTCATATTCTTTTGGGTTCGGTTTGGATGCTATTATGGGTTTATATACAATAATAAGGATATAAAAAACATGGTTACTCACTTTTAAAGAACTGCAACGGCGAAAGCGCTTTCCTCGTTGTGTCGACGTGATCCAGCAGCGGCAGATTTGGGGTTTATTTAAATCCCATAATGACACCAAACACACTCAAAATAAAATAAGTTAACTAAAACCCTTTAATAAACAAAAAAAAAACATTTTTTAAGCAGAAAATTTGCTGTTCAAATTTACTGCGTTTTTCTCTTCTATTTCTTTCTTTTTTTTTTAACTTTCTTCTTTTCGACTTCACTCTTTACTTTTTTCTTTTGAGGAATTTTACTAATTCATTTAAATTCTTTTCCTTCTAACTAACTTAACTTTTCTTTATTATGTTTGCAGCTTCTTCCTTGTTCTAAATTTTAACTTTTTAAGAAGCGAGCCAAATAAAAAAAATTAGAAATTATGTTTCTTTGGCGGTTTTTTTCCTTTCTTTTATAATTCCTACCTTCACTTGAAATTTTCACTTTTCAGTTTTTTTGTTTGTTGCTTGGTCCACTTTGTTCTTTTTTTTTTCAATAAATTTTAACGCTAGTTGCTGAGATAACTTAACAAAAAAAGCGAACACTATCGGCTTAACCGTTATTGGTCTTTTCCTCCACTTTGCCTTCAGGTTAGTGGCTTCCAGTTAGCCTCTTCTCCGATTTTTCACCGGTTGGACCGCCTCACTTTCCGATTTAAATATTTTGCAAGTAATTAAAACTTCGCCGAATGCTCAAATTATTTCCGACTTTTCCCTATCTGTTTATCCGTCTTCAGATCGCCGCTCAATAGTTGGGGACACCGATTATCGTTGCCTGCGGCCGTCTAGCAAGAGACTTGTGAGCAAACTATTTTGTCGCTCGCTTGCTGTTTAGTGCTTTGCCTCGGTTTAGCACATGCACCAAAAAAACAAAAGGAATTGACGAAGACGTCTTATGCTGATAAGCCTGGCGCCAGCGCTTGCATTGACGATCCACAGTTTTTTTGAATATCGCCTTTTCGTGGTTGCTTCTGGCTCCGAATTTTCTTCGGCCCGCGGCTGAGTGCCAAACCTGGAATGGTTTGCCCAACAACAGCAACAATTACAAATTTTGCTAAATGGCTCTCCCCTAAGCAACAGCAAAAAAAAAAACCTTAGTTTTTTTTTTTTTAACTCACCTAGTTGGCAATTAATTATGATTTTTTTTTTTTCGTACTAGTTCTTCGCCATTTAATGTTTAACTTGTTCACTGTCACGCACTTGGAAATAACTTTTTTCCACAAAATTCGTTGGGAGGTGCTTCACAGCGAAAAATCAATCCAGACAAAGAGACCGAGACTAGCTCTTGGCCGCTTTATATATCCTCGCCCAAGCCGACTTTCGAATTGACTCCATTTTCTTTCAAGCCTATATTGCAGTAGTTTCTAGAAAATGAGTTTCCGAACTTTCTCTTGCGCTCTCTGTAACCTTTCTTTCCCTTACTTTGGTTCTCTTTGCTACAAAACCAAAAGATACTTTTTGTGTCTTTTTGGAGCGCATTTGCAGTATGCTTTTAGGGTTGAGGATAAAAATTTAAAGCCTTAAGAAGCGACAAGATGCCCTACAATGGATTTATACGTTTTTCCTTCATCTCGAAGTCGTCGAATGAGCCTTCTCTCCTCCGCACTGCAGTGATGCCCACGGCCCATCTAATACAATTTGAATGGTTAATAAGTCCCCATTTAGTTATATTTTCTTAATACCTTACCTTCTGCAACCAAATAATTGTATTTAAAAACTACAGGTTAATGTTTTGCTTCATACACCTATTTTATTGACCAGCCGAGCTTGCAGTCTAACCAATAAAACAATCCACAGTTTTTCCCAGAAAGCTAATAATTCCGGGAATTCACCCGATTCGTACCGAAACAGTGTGACCATACTAAAAAAAGTACAGCTTCCTTATTAAATGTTATGTTTATATCGGATAAAACGATACTAAAAAAAAAACTTCACACCTATTATATTGTCCATGAGAGTATATTCACCCCTACCTGAAATTTTGGAAAAGGACTCTTTTTATATAGTGGCCGGGTGGCTCAGCGGCTAGTGTGCGCGACCGCTGTGCAAGAGGTCGTGGGTTCGATCCCGCCTCGGCGCCAGCTTTGTAGTAATTAGCCATGGAAAGCTTCTCAAACTGCCGTTCGCATTCGGCGTTAAACTGTAGGTCCCTTTCTCTTGTGCTAAAATTAGAAGCGCACGAGCCAAGAGATTGAGAGAGGCTCGGCTTTGGCCCTTTGGGGCTGTGTCAACTTGACAAGCCTTGGGGCTGTGTCAACCTGACAAGCCATTTTACTTTACTTACTTACTCATTTTATAAAGTCCATATGGGCTAATCCTGCGTTGCGGACGTTACATTCGTACGCAATTTTGCTTGCTTAAGTGGCGTTCACATTGGTATATTTTAATGAAATTTTTTGCAAAATGTATATCTTTGGGAGTTCTTTTAACATATTTTAAAATAAAAGGATTACTGGTTAAAGGTTAATTGAAAATAAACTTGATCTGCCATCATGCCAGCTTAATTCGAACACCCCTTCATACCGTTCTGGTACTAAGAATGTTATCTTTTTTAGGTAACACTTTGTTTTCATCATGAACCTTATTTCGCAGTACATTAAAGGTAAAACAAAAAAGGCAAAGATATAATTCTAAGCGAAGGTTAAGGTTTTAATATAATTGGTGCTGGTTTATGGTCTGACTCTGTACTTCCAGAACTAGGAAGAGAATCCAAAGACACATCCCTTTCTGTGTGTTCACTATATCCAGTGTCTTCTGGGGTTTCGACGCCTTCATTTTTCCATTGTCATTGTAATCAGGTGGAATCGCTCCCATTGTTCGTCCGATTCGGTGAGCAAATGTTGCAAAAAAAACATCAAGATGAAAAATGCAATTATAATTTATTCGAGACGTTGTTTTTTTTTTTAATATTTTAGCATTGTTGCCACTAATTTCTTTACTTCGTTTGGCTCTGCTCGATGCTTTCCTAAAACGTTTTCAATCACAGCTTTAAGGGCGTCCCATGCTTTCCGGTGATTGTTTGTGAGCACAGCTTTAAATTCGTCTGTTCCTTGCCGGCAGTCCATCCAATCACGATTCGACTAATCTCATCACTCGCAAAAAAAAAACAACAAAAAAAACAACATCAAATCTTACGGCCACCAAAATAGACAAACACAAAAAAGAAACCAAACCCAGGTTTATGGCTTGGCTGGTCTTGCCACAGCGCTCCCGCCCATCCTGTGATGCCTTATCCTATTTGCAACACATCACGCATTCTCAAGGGGATTAGCCTACTGCAGACTTTGACCACATCCTCTCTCCTCCAGCAGAAAACTTTAGCACTTCATTTTAGAGTGACGAAAATAGTGTATATAAGCAATAAATAAATAGTGAATGAATATAATTTTAAGAATAGAAATTGAAGAAATCCGAAAATTGCTTTGAGCCGAATTTGGGTTTTTATACCCTTGCAGAGGGTATTAAAAAATTATCCGGATGTTTGTAACGCATTGAAGGTAGCATCTCCGACCACATAAAGTATATATATTCTTGATCAGCATGACGAGCTGAGTTCATTTAGCCTTGTCCGTCTGTCTGTTTCTATGCTATCTCCTCCGACAGTTTTAAAGCTATCCTCACCAAACTTTGCACGAAGTCTTGCGGTACAAATACGCTGCACATTTGTCGAAACCGGCCGGATCGGATGACTATAGCATATAGCTGTCATAGGAACGATCGGTCAAAAAACTAGTCCTAGTGGGTATTTGAGGGAGCCAAGTCCCTTGGTGATTTTTTCAGTTTCGGTAAGTTCTTCAAAAATATCGGGGTCCCAAGGTGTAACCAATTTATGAGTCTGCAAAGCGTTCTGAAGCAGTGTTGCCAGAATATGAGGAAAAAGCTTATAGATTTTCGGAAAATGTTTTAAAAGTAGCTTAAAGTGTCTAGAAGCATACCTAAATGTTAAAACTAAAGAAAAGTTGTGTTTTTGAGACTAAAAGGCCATTTACACTAGGACTGCGTTATGCGTTAATAGTTAACTGTTAGCTTTTATCCCATACAAAAAACCAAATGTTAACTATTAACGCATATTGCAGACCTAATGTAAGTCTATATATATAAAACTGTTCAACCTGACTGACTGACTGGTGAGCATCGCACAGCCTAAACGGTAAGAGCTAGAGGGCTGAAATTTTGACAAGAGTTTTCTTATGTGGCGAAAGTGCGTACTAAGACGGGGTTTTGGAAAATTCCACCCGAAAAAAATCCCGGAAAAGCGTCGGAAAGTTTGTATGGGGAAAATTTTCATTTTTCATCGGATTGACTCGAAATTTGTTTTGTAAGCATAGTATGCCAAATATTTGGACACGTGTTTTCCCGATTTCGGAAAATCCGCCCACAAATAAAATTCTCGGGAAATTCGATATTCAAAATTCTATTTTTTCATCCGATTGACTTTAAATTCGCTGAATCTCCGAAGTTGGTAAATTCGATAGAAGGGTCGGAAGATTTCCGTAAAAGGCAACGGCAACGATAAAGATCGTGATAACGATAGCGATAACGATAACGGCAATGATAACACTAACGACAACGATAGCGATAACGATATCAATAACGATAATGAGAACGATAGCGATAACGATAGAGATAACGATAGCGATAACGATAACGCTATCGATAACGAAAACGATGACGAAAGCAATAGCGATAGCGATAGCAATAGCGATAACGATTACGGTAATCTTACCCAAAGCCGGTCGGAAGAGAAAAACTATTTCGGTTTTATGTGATGTCAGTATAGATTGACGGCGGCGTAGCGATGCGCGCCCGCATATCTATAAACATATATAAAACTGTTCAACCTGACTGACTGGTGACCGTCGCACTGGACAAACCAAAAGAGATAGAAAGCTAAATTTTTTTTACAGTAGTTTTATGCTGAAAGTGAGTACTATGAAACGGTTTTGGAAAATTCTGTCGGGAAATGAGGAAAATTCAAAGAAAACTGTTGTATGGAACTTTTTTGATTTTCATCCGATCAGGTTCAAATTTATTTTCAGAGATCTATATGAAAATTCAACATTGACTGCATACTAATTTTTCGGAAAATGAACCCCCCCCTGGTGGAAATTGGGTGGTAAATGTTGTATGGGTTGAATTTTAGTTCCCGGCGATTAGCTCCAAAGTCTTTTTCAAGGTTACTCATAAAAAAATATGATCAGCGTGACTTTAAACTTTTTGGAAAATCTACCCCCAAAGTCGGAAAATGGTCGGAAAACTGTTGTAAGCAACTTTTTTGTTAATCATCGGATTGGGGTCAAACTCATTTTCAAAGATCTACATGAAAATACGACAATGACTGAATACTAATTTTCCGGAAAAATTATGAAAAATTATTGCGTTCATCAGATTGCAATGCAACTTTGAGGAATGGTTGAAGAATTGGTGAAAAATATCCCAAAATGTGTGTTCAAGGCCAATCCTTATTTTTGGGCCGATCATTATTAAATTTTGTTTGTAAACTTTCATTTTAAAACTCCACCTCCAAGATCGGAAATGTCAGGTGAGATTTTTTTTTAACCACGGGCGTGGCATAAGAGTTAATCTCTGCTTTGAGCCGATGTATGTAAGATACGGACAAATATTTTCCAATTTGTGAAATTCACCCCCCAGTCGGAAAAGAAAAACTGGCATAAGAGTTGATCTCTGCTTTGAGCCGATGTATGTAAGATACGGACAAATATTTTCCAATTTGTGAAATTCACCCCCAAGTCGGAAAAGAAAAACTGATACCGATATCGCTTGAAATAGCTTTACTGACGATGGCATAGCCAAGCAAGCCGGGCTACTTGCTAGTGTTGTATAAAACACAACAATAGCTTAAAAAATGACTTTTTAAGGCGCAAAAACTAACAAATTCTTTAAAAGGGACAGAAAGCAGGTAAAAATCCCCAATCTCCCTTTTTTGGAGTTAGAGCCGAACCCGAATCTAAGTACAAAAATAGGGGAAAATTAACTTCGGCTCGGCCGAGGTTTTGTATACCCTTGCAGCTTCCATTGAAAACAAAAAAGTTTTTCTAAGACTACTTTTTGGACATTACTTTTCTATGGGATCTATGGGATTATAAAATTGTCCGGATGTTTGTAACGCATAGAAGGAAGCATCTCCGACCACATAAAGTATATATATTCTTGATCAGCACGACGAGCTGAGTTTATTTAGCCTTGTCCGTCTGTCCGTCTGTTTCTATGCTATCTCTTCCGTCAGTTTTAAAGCTATCCTCACCAAACTTTGCACAAAGTCTTTTGGTACAAATACGCTGCACATTTGTCAGAACCGGCAGAACGATCGGTTGAAAATCTAGTCTTAAAAAGAAAAACTTTTTTGTTTTTAATGGAAACGCCTCCAAAGTACGTATTTCTTAGTATACTATCCCTTCCCATGATTTCACTAAGTTTGGTCGAAATCGGATGACTATAGCATATAGCTGCCATAGGAACGATCGGTCGAAAAACTAGTTCTAGTGAGAAAAACTTTTTTGTTTATAGTGGAAACGTCCTTATCATTGGCATACACTTAATCTATATACTTTCACACAATTCTACAAAGTTGGGTCGAAATCGGATGACTATAGCATATAGCTGTCATATGAACGATCGGTCGAAAAACTAGTTCTAGTGAGAAAAACTTTTTTGTTTTTAGTGTAAACGTCCTTATCATTGGCATACACTTAATCTATATACTTTCACACAATTCTACAAAGTTAGGTCGAAATCGTATGACTATAGCATATAGCTGCCATAGGAACGATCGGTCGAAAAACTAATTCTAGTGAGAAAAACTTTTTTGTTTTTAGTGGAAACGTCCTTATCATTGGCATACACTTAATCTATATACTTTCACACAATTCTACAAAGTTGGGTCGAAATCGGATGACTATAGCATATAGCTCCCATAGGAACGATCGGTCGAAAAACTAGTTCTAGTGAGAAAAACTTTTTTGTTTTTAATGAAAACGTCCTTTTTATTGGCATATTCTTATTTCATATTTTTTAACATATTTCTACAAGGTTTTATCAAAATCGGATAACTATAGCATATAGCTGCAGTATGAATTATCGGTCGAAAAAGAAGTTCTAGTGAGAAAAACTTTTTAGTTTTAAATGGGAGCGCCTCCAAATTAACGCCTCGTAATTAACAGTGTATTATGCTTTTCCAAGATTTCACCAAGTTTGGTCGAAATCAGACATCTATATAGTATAGATCCGATAGAAAAGTAAGGTCAAAAAGTAGTCTTAGTTAGAAAATTTTTTTGTTCTCAATGGAAGCTGCAAGGGGTATACAAAACTTCGGCCGAGCCGAAGTTAACTTTCCCCTATTTTTTTTATTATAAATTTATCTTCTATTTGAAAGTAAAACCTCCGAGAGAAATGATGGCATAAAAATTAAATACAGTTTTGAACAAAAAAGTGGTAATTCTCAGGAAGAATATTTCGTTTTCGTACCCCCTTAAAAAATAATAAAAAAGGTTTTTGTACAAACATGTAGGTTCAAATGGAAGAGAATTTAATACTGAAGAGAATAGCTTTGATTCACTTCGATAGTTTTTTGTGAATCGAGTCCATAAGAAAGAAAAAAACCCAACAAGTTTTCAATGAGAATATTACTTGTTATTTGGCCGGGTGGCTCAGCGGCTAGTGTGCGCGACTACTGTGCAAGAGGTCGTGGGTTCGATCCCGCCTCGGAACATCTAATGAAAAGTTTTTCTTTGAATAAACTTTACCCCCGGTCACCCCTCTCTGCTGTTGGCACCAGCTTTGTAGTAATTAGCCATGAAAAGCTTCTCAAACTGCCGTTCGGATTCGGCGTTAAACTGTAGGTCCCTTTCTCTTGTGCAAAAATTAGAAGCGCACAAGCCAAGAGATTTGAGAGAAGCTCGGCTTTGGCCCTTTGGGGCTGTGTCAACTTGACAAGCCATTTTACTACTTTACATACGTTACTTACAGCAATTTTGGACTAGTCAGCTATTCCTGTACCATACAGTATGCCTTCTTCTTCTTCATATAACTCGTGCGCATTAATTTTTTCAAGTCTGCGAGCTGTTCTGGCCTCCTTGCTGCTGAATGAGTGCCGTTTGTCCTGCCTTTCAACTCGACGCAAGTCGCTATCATCCGCAAACATCTTGCATTGTTGTCCAATTTTGATATAAAGCACATTCATGACCATTAATAGGAATAGCCTTCATTGAAAAATCCAGTAGCTAGGTACGCAGACAATTCAACAAAAATCGGAGCAGAACTGCCCGGCGTCGTTTGCAGGGACAAAGTATAGAATCACGTGACTAATATACCAGAACTACGACCTCCAAAATATGTCACGCACCGAGGAATTTACGAATAAAGGGCTTAGAAGTGCGGCTGGTACCCGTCTCCTGCCGGCTGCCGTTTACCTTCGCGCTCTACGCACGAAGCCAATTTTAATCTTCAGATGATAAACTATTTTTTGAAGCAAAAAAATTGTTGGTCAAAAAATTTCGACTTACATGTATATCCCCCCTAAAACTCTAAATGCAAACCGACGTGGAATTCAGAACAGGGCCGATTATAATTGAATTCAAATATTTTGCCGACATGTCAAAGTAGTCCGTTCTTCGAAAGAATATTAAGACTGAAGACACATTGAATGTTTTCATTAGGTTATCACTACTGTGGATAGAACCCATCAGGTGGGCTAATTGGCGAATCAATACTAAAATAAACGCTAATTTAAAAACGTTGGTGCTAAGACCATGGCTTCCCTTACTTGCTCTTCGGTAATGAACTTAAAACAGGCAATGTGATCTTTCATGACGTTCGTTTTTCAGGCATAAAGGTAGCACTGAATTTCATGAGAAGTGAAACTTTACTGAAATCACTCATGAACTGAAGCTATTTTTAATGATTATGCCTTAAATTATCATTTCGAAATTTACTTCTAAGACTTTTTACTCAGAGAAACCTCTATCTATACATCTATATAAAAGTGAAAGTATGTTTGTATGTTTGTACATACAACATGTTTGTCCCTTATGGGCGTCTAAACCGCTGAACCGATCTTCACAAATTTTTCACAGTAAGTTCATGTCGCTCAAGAAAGTGTCATAGGCTATGTCTCATGTCTGTAAAATGGTCCAAAAACCGCGAAATTTGCAAAATTATACCGTTCATCCGATTGCAAAGTAAATTTGGGAATGGTTGAATGATTGCCGGCAAGGTTTCTAAGTTGGAAAAATTGGCGGAAAACGGTGCAAAAACCGCGAAAATTGCAAAATATAAGTTTTCGCTAAAACTTTGGGAAATTGATCGACGCTTGCCCAGGAAGGTTTCCATGTAGAAGAAACCGCGAAATTTGCAAAATGTTCGTTTGTTTTAAAACTTTGGAGGATTCTGATTTCAAGAAATGGGCGGGAAATAGTCCAAAAACCGCGATAATTCAAAAACTATACCGTTCATCCGATTGCGATGAAATTTTGGTCAATGCACACTGGACGGAAAGCCCGATTTTTTGGCATAAAGTCTAATCCTGAAGGTAGAGAGTTGAAACTTCGTACAGTTCTTAGTATTAGTGTGTGGTGTAACTGTTTAAAATTTGAAACAGATTGGACCACGCCCACTCATGCCGGCCCTATAAGAAAAAGTTGTTAAATAGTCATTTTTTGATTTAAAGCTCTTTGATTTCATTTATAATGAACTGCATCTCAAATTTATCACAATATATTATTTAAATTTATATTATTATAATATATTAACAAAACAAATCAAATATTTCAAGTTTTTTTTAATTATACATTCTTAAAAATCTTCAACATCTAATGAGTATGGAAACAAATTAAATTCTAAATCATGGAGAATCGTTGTTGTTTTGATCACAATCAAATTCGGGTGCTTCTAAAAGCTCCACGACTGCCTTTGGTAATGCTTTCATTTTGTTTTGATGGGATCTCTTGTTTAAAAAACTGCTTGAAATAAGAGGATCCGATGAGTCGATAGTTCTTTGGAAAACATCCGTTAAATTGTTTAGCCTGTTATTCTGACGAGCATGTGACCGCCTTTCAATTTGTTTCGCGCTTCTGACGCGTTTTCACCTAGACATCCAACAGGCATAACAGAAGTTTCAATTATTTGGGATCCATGAACTAAAATCTTATGTACGGTAGGGGACATTGGAAACCATGAGTACTTATTTATGTAAAATGTAAAAGTTTCTTCGCAGAACTGTTGAAATTTTACATGATGAATCGGAAATTCACAGGAAATTGCAATTAAAATTATGTGGAACCTTTCTATAATAAGTAACTAAGTATCTGCAATACTAATGCCAGAAGGATTGGATTAGAAAATGCTTTTCTCGCAATGTTTCCGTCATTCGTATTGCCAAAACCATTTTGTTAGGGCTGATCTACCAGTATTCCCATTTCAGCGCGAAGTCTCTTCTGTATATATTGTTTTTTACTCATCATTTCCAATTTGTCATTTTCACCTCTTATTTGCCATTTTTTAAAATTCATTCTGTAAGATAGTTTTCAAACAAACTCAAAGACTCGTATCCATTGATGCATGGAGTAGACTAGTACCATACTGAAGACTTCCAGGCTTTGGCATATATTTTAATGAGGATGGGTTTGCAATACTCATAAAATCTTTCGGTCCAGCTCCACAAATTGGGCATAATTGAGATGACTTGTTTGAAGTTAGAGTATTCAAGACCTTACCATCTATTAGTGTCATATACAATTCAAAAATCACAGAGTATTTGCGAGTTCAAGTTTTGTTTTTCCGAAAGTATGTGGTCATTTGTTTCCTTAACAAACTCGACTTTCAGGGGTCTACAAAATCGGACCGATTGAGGTGAGCTATTTATCCAAATATTTTCCCCAAAGTTTCCCATCAACTTAAGGGGTATAAGGCTTGTCACAAATAGAGCATGGTCATTGCATATGGGTTCCTCTTTTGAAAATCGTTGTTTGTATAAGCTTTGTCCTGTTGATCCATCAAATCCATTACTAGCCACTAGTTTGACGCTTTTTATATTTTTATACCGCTTGATCACATCTTCTTGCACATTAAGAATACGGCTGACAGTGTGGTTTAATAAATTTTGCAAAGAAACTTCAGCTTTGGTTTCTGTCACTGATATATCTTTGGGCCTGCATTCTAATTTGGTATGCTGTACCTTTTCATAAGAAGGATAAATATCACAAAAATGTTTTTTTCCCATCTCTCTTATACTATTATACTGCTTTTTAGAAAAAGAATTCACCAGTAAAAAAGCTAGAGCTTCATGTGGTGTAAGCGGAACTGGATCAAATGAAAATATTTTTCTTTTTATATAGCTGGGACTTTCGTCGTCTTGCACACATTTCCTGAGCACTATTGACGTATCCTTATCGTTGGATTTCTTTGCTGAAACTGCTGCCGCGTGTAGCAGAAGAGGTGCGGGATTATGTACTGCCAAATCGGCATCCAATTTTCTCTTCAATCTTGAGCCTGCTTCTGAATACCCTAGATGGGGACGTCCCATTTTACTTTGAACATTTGTAGCATGTCTTTGAGGACCCAGTTCAATTGACGATTCCAACGAAAGCCACTGTGAGTGCTTCATTTTAAAATTAGAAATATTTCGGCCACATTTTGGCAAATATTTTTGCACGTAATTGTGAAAACTTTTGGCTTTTTGATTAATTTTGGCTCTAGTGTTTAGGTCATCATCATCCAATCCGACTTGACCGCAAATCCACTCAGATATTGCCTCTTCTGTCCTCTTGTTGCTCCATGCTTCGAGCAACTGAAAATTGCTGAAGACAAAAGTAGCTGCAATACATTCAATGTTTCGGAAAACGCGCAAATTTGCGCAATAATAATTATTATTCTCTTAAACTGTATATTTTCATTCAAAACGAGACATATTTACTTTTTGGCACAGGTTGGCAGAGAACTAGTTCTACTCCACAATTCACGAACACTGGGTTAAACTTGTCAACTTAAATCGGTTTAACAACATAAGACACATAAGCAACAAATAACACATATTTAACTATTTTTACTTGGGACTAATATTAAACATACCTTGTTCTTCATTATCCATTTTAAATATAATTTAAAGATAATTACTGTTCAAAATTACACAGCTTGAAACTTTTAAAAACTTTCGCACGTGGCAAATGTAAACAAAGCGCTGATATAATGTTTGACTTTGACGCCCTGGTACAACACCAGGGTCGCAACTCTACTTGTTAAATTTATCGATTAAGTGTGTTTGGAATATCTATTTTCAATATATTAAATCAAAATCACAAAAGCTTTTCATGACTTTTTGGACTTTATGCCAAAAAATCGGGCTTTCCGTCCAGTGTGCAATGGTTAGACGCTTGGGTTTCTAAGGTCCAAAAATCGCGAAATTCGCAAAATTATAC
Source organism: Lordiphosa collinella (assembly GCA_018904265.1). NCBI lineage: Eukaryota > Metazoa > Arthropoda > Insecta > Diptera > Drosophilidae > Lordiphosa > Lordiphosa collinella. Next base: position 17,648 of record JAEIFV010000936.1, on the reverse strand, counting down.
CGTTCATCCGAATTAAACTATGGGGAATGAATTAAAAGCTTGCTCGGGAGAGTTTCTAAGTTGAAGAAATTTGCAGAAAATTGTCAAAAAACCGCGAAAATTAAAAAATTTGCGGTTTCGGTAAATCTTTGGATACTGGTTCGACGATTGCCCGGAAAGGTTTCCAAGTAGAAGATATGGGCGGAAAATGGCCCAAGAAACGCGAAATTTGCAAAATGTTCGATTTTGATGAAGCTTTGAGGAATGGTTATACGCTTGCCCGCGAATGTATCTAAATTGAAGAAATGGGTCCGGAAATGGTCATAGAACCGCGAAATTTCAAAAACTTTGCCGTTCATCCGATTGCCTTAAAACTTTGGGCAACGCTTGCCCGCGAAGGTTTCTAAGGTCCAGAAATCGCGAAATTTGCAAAATAACCTTATGAAAGCGCTTAGTGCTTATATTACAATTCCGGCGTTGGTAAATGGAAGCTGTAGATTACACGGTCCAAAATATTGCGAAATTTGAACATTATCGATTTGAGCCTGGATTATTGTGAAGATTTGACAGACGGCAATTGTAGACGGGTAAATAGGAAGTATTAACCAAACGGTCAAAAAAGTCACGAATTATTGGCATTTCCACAGAAAGGTCCACCGAGACCAAAAAATTAAAAGTTCTTAAAAACACTTTTTCGATCATACTTTTATCGGGAAACAATTGAATTAAACTAGTTTAAGCCAATCTTAAATTTACTCATATTCCATTTCGAGATTTTTAAATGCAAAGTCAAGCAATCACCATTTTTCTTATTTTTATCATTCTTTTACAGGTTTTTTCCTAAAAAAGAACCTATAGATTTTATTAAATTTTGCTCTCTAAAGTCATTTTAAGGGTACAAAGTGCAAACAAAGATTGCATAAGAAACCATAACAAACTCTGTGAGTGCAATTAACAGTAAGTTTTTTCTTTGCATTATCAAAGAAACCACAAAAGTAATCATAGAGAAAAATTTGTCACATAACGTATATCACGTAACGTATCATAATGAGTCAAATATAAGAAATACCAAAATTTTTTTCAACGAAGCAGCTCTAAATATATAGTAACATGATTGCAGATCGTACTTTTATTAGTTGCGTTAAGGAACTCGAACGGTCAAAAAGTCAAAAAAACGCACTTTCATTTTATGTCACATAACGTATTCCTTTTTGCTTGCCAGTATCTTGGGACCTTCTCTTTCTACAACTCGCAGCTTATACATTAAAAATTGTGCTACTAAAATGCTATTCAAAAACCAATATGGACAAATTTGTTTAAAAATTTTTCTTTGTTGTTTTTTATGATGAAGGTTAATAAATACGTACGACTGTCGCGTGCGTGCTGTGGAAATGCCCATATGCAAAATATTCTTGATTCTAGATTATCATGAAGACGTTTATATAGAGAAAAAGATCGAACGGTCCAAAATGTTTATACCGACATGCAGCCTGCACTAGATTGAATATATTCGCTCTCTTAAGAATCATAAGAACCCGGGCGACGCCGGTTATTCAGCTAGTAGCAAATAATGTTCAGGCTTCAAACAAATGTGCGAGGCATTATTTCGCACTTCGTCTCAAAAATATCGAAATTGCTAAAAATAGCTAAGCATAATTTAAAAGTTGTTATATTTATAACTTATCGCTTTGTAGTACACTTGTCGCCGGAACAATTCACAAGATACTTTTTGCAGCCTAGAAGCAGGCTATGCTTTAGTTTGTCAGCGCCACCTAGGGCTCGTTAATTCCATAAAATTGGTAAGAGATGGAGCGACTCAGATAACTGAGCGAGATTGAAGGCTAAAAATGACGATGATCTCGCAGGCTCTGTTAATAGCTTTCTTTCGAGCCGCTGAAGCAGACAGTTTTCATTTCCAACTTGTAGTTCGCCAAGAAAGGTTTAATTTTTCCTCAAGCGGAAGCCAAATTCCAAGTCTAAAATTATTTTCAAGTGCTGTGCAAAATTGATTAAAAGTACGTCCCAGTGCCAGCCGTCAAAGTAAACAACATTAAATTTACTTGTAAAGTGCCACCCCCCTTCGGCGGTAAGTTCGCAAAAACAAAAAAAAAAGAATAGTTTAATTGTCGCCTGCATTTAAGCGACATAATTAGAAGATTTCTCTTAACGGGTTTTGGCATTCGCTTCCACTCCTGTTTTCCAGGTGTGGCACTTAGTTATAAGCTGAAATTAAAGCTCAATGCGAGCCAGCCTAAGGTGGATCTAAGCGCCAAGCCAAAAAACCCCAAAGAAATCAAAGGTCCAAAGGTCATCAGCATTTGAATTGAAGCTGCGCTCCCTTAAGCGTCCCAAATCTCTCTTCATCAACAACTCCCTTTTTTTGCTAAAAGAGGAACTGAAGACATCAACCAGAGAGAGCTTTTGGCAAGCCTGACATTTCGCTCGCCAGAGGAAAAGCTCCAAGGCCACCAACAGCGAACGTCGGTCGAGCGTGGCAATTTTGTTTTCAACCCGAGCGTGGCTAAGATCGTTTCGAGAGTGTCCAAATTGTGAACCCAAGCCCCGTATTTTAGCGCCAAAACGTTTTTTTTATATAATTTCCCTGTGTCCAAAATTTTTTTTGTGTGAGCAAAGAGGTAAAAATTACCAAAAGAGAGTGGAAAGAAATCCCGCCAAACCTAACAAGCAACTTGAAGCAGAATTAAAAAAATAAAAGTGAAAATTGCAATTCTGCAATGGCGTCGGCAACGCTAAGTTATTTAAAGTAATTAATTGCATAATAAGGGATAAAATTCTTGCCTTCCTTTTTATTTCATTTTGTGCTCTCTCTATCACTTCTCTCCTTTCCCCGTTATGATCGCCATGTTGGGCTCTCTCAGAAAAATTCAGTTAAGGTGAAGTGAAAGAAGTAATAGAGAAAGTGCTAGTGAATTGGCGGCAGACTTTTTATGCCGCTCAAATTTTTTTTTTTTTGTTCTGGTGTTCTCTGTTTTTTGTGCTCTTCCTTCTAAGGTATAATTTCCAGTACCAGCCTCGTATGGAGGCGCTTTCAACGTTGGACTTGTCATGTAAGTAAAATTTAAGTTTGCCCTCCCTTTGCTCGCAATCTTATAGAGAGCAATTTAAAGCTTGCGAAAGAGCAATCTTAAAACAGAGCACCTTACCCGAAAGAGAAGCTAAAATGAAAATCTTTTTTTTTGGTTTTCTCTTAAATTTTGGTTGCCTGCCCATTTGAATAATTTTCAACATCTTTAAGTCGTTTTCATTTCACTCCCCTTTTAAATTAATTTTACCCAATTTTATTTTAAAGAAATTTTTAGATTTATTTAAATTTACATGCCTATTCTAAAAAACTTTTTAGCTGTTACCTTTGTATCATATTCTTTAGTGCATATTCTTTAATTTTATTCCGAATTACAATATTTATTATTTTTAACTTGCCCTTAGCCAGGGAAATGAATTTAGTTTTGTATGAGGTCTATTTTTAAATTAAAAATTTGTGAAATATTTTTGAAAATGTTTTAGTTTCGTCAGTGAAGTAGTTTGTGTGTTTTCATAGGGATCACCGACCTCTCCTTGGGGTCTTGCGGCATGGTGATCAGGTTGGGTGGGCAACATCAGCTGTCGCAGCAACATCAGCGCAGCATCACAAACCGCATTGGCCAGTGCAAGAGCATCCGCACTGCCGTCTTTCTGTCTAATCGCGTAATGTCCTTTCTGTTATGAACTTTTCTGTCCTTTCTACTTTCTAGCTGTCTTCCTTCTCTAATGAGGGTTATTGAGATTTTCCCTACTTCCCTAAATAGCACGCGAAATTAATAGAATTATATGTAGAGCAAGCGAGTGAGTAGCACGGTGGTACAATCCCATTGAACCCATCCCTTTACCGACGTCCTTTGAGCCGGAACCAGCGCGTGCTCCGCTAGCCGCTACAAGACCATCTTCTCGTGTAACTGAACAGACATCTACGTTGCATGTTACAGCTTTTTAATAAATTATAAGCATTCCCACCTTCTAATTTGCTAGCAACTAGATAGCTAAAATAAATCGATAGTTAATCATAATCGATAATCGAGTCGGGCGGTGCCTTACCGATCTAGTTCCGGTTCATAAGCTTCGTCCGCAAACAACTTTTGTGGTGTTTGGCTCGTCTTGGAAACCCCATTGATGTTTTGTTTTCGGCTCAATCCACAAGAGCCTTTTTTGAGCGATTGTCAGATTTGCGGAGTCCAGCGCGAACAGCCCTTTGTTATGGCAAGGTGTCATGCAAAATCTCACACATGCTGGTGGATCTAATGTGTAGGAATGCCCCAATCTCACGGTATGTCACATAACGATCTCCCATTATCAGCTCACGCACAGCATCTATGTTTTCTGGCACAAAACCCGATTTTGGATGACCTTCTGGGATTTCGCTGCTGAGCAAACGACCACTATTAAATTTACTTTAAAAGTGATATATAGAATTTTTTGATGGTGCTCATCACCATACAAAGAACTGAGTTTGTCGACGTACTCTTGTTGAGATAATCCACGACGAAATCCACTTTCGTTGTATTATTTTTCATTTTCATTTCTCTTGAAATTTCCATTTTAAAGACAAATTGATTGTTTTACTCACTGTATACAACACAAATAGCGCTAGAACATCAAAACGTTGTGAGGTCGTTTACGCTAAAAGCAGGGACCGTAAATTATGATTGAATGAATGAATGAAGATAGCAAACGTTCCCAATGTATTTTCGGGCGGTGAATTTACAAAAATTGTCCGTTTTCCCCCAGCACGTTAGGCTTAAGTGAAATTTGCATAAACGTGTGTTGAACGAGGTTTGTTCACATTTCTAGATCTTGCAGCCAAATTAGTAAGCTGAATTGAACAACGATCATGAAAAACGGACACAAGTTTGGTTCTGGTACTTAAGATACCATAATTTTTCTGAGAAATTTCATTTGTTTCGCAGCTCAAAAAATTCTTAAAGCTTATCTGACAATTGAAAAAAATCGCGAAATTAACACGCTAATAGACCAGTGTATTCCCAATTTTACTACACTTACACTCTTTTGATATCGACTTTTTATACCCGTTATTCGTAGAGTAAATAGGGTATACTAAAGTCGTGCAAATGTATGCAACTGGCGGAAGGAAGCATCTCCGACCCCATAAAGTGTATATATTCTTGATCAGCATCAGCAGCCGAGTTGATATAGCCATGTCCGTCTGACCGTCTGTCCGTATGAAAACCTAGATCTCGGAGACTAGAAGAGCTAGAGCCACCAAATTTTGTATGTAGACTCCTATTGTCCTTACGCAGATCAAGTTTATTTCAAATTCTGGCCACGCCCCCTACCGCCCCCATAATAAACAAGTAAGGGAGCTGCAGTCGAGTGCCCCGACTACAAAATACCCTGTTCCCTTGATTTCGTGTGTTTTTTCTTTACATACACACACACTCACACATACACACACTCCAACATACTTCTGGGTCGCATAGGAGACGTCCAAACTATTGGTGGAACCAGGATATAGCTGAGGCGCGATCAAGATGCTTGCGGGCGAGAAGGAGGTGCCAGCGTTCGCGAAGTCTGGAAAGCAGACATGAGCTCCAGGAAGCCTTCAGGGTGAAAAGGCAAATCCTGCAAAGGCTAATCAAGGAAAGCAAAAACTGCGGGCATTAAAAAATCTGCAGCGACCTGGACTCAAGTCCTTGGGGTTTTGCCTAAAAGCTGGCTATGAAGAAGCTAAAGGCCTACAGTCAGTCACCCCCATGCCCTGCCCAAATGGAACACATTGTTGCGACCCTTTTCCCATCAGGAGTACATACCACTCAACGCGCACCAAGTATCCTTGCAACAGGCTGCCAGCGAATAACTGAGGAGGAGATCTTCTCAGCTACACGCAATGTCAAGGATGATAAGGCACCAGGACCAGACAGAGTTCCGAATAAGGTTCTGAAACTGGCAATAAAAGCCAACCCTAAGTCATTCGTGGATCTGTACAATTCTTGCCTCATAGAGGGAACATTCCCAGAGAGGCGGAAAGTACAACGTCTGGTGTAACTACCAAAGGAAGGAAAGCCAGCGGAAGATCCATCCGCTTATAGGCCTCTGTGCATGCTGGATACGGTCGGAAAAGTTCTTGAGCGGATCATAAAGGCGCGCCTTGAAGAAGCAGTTGACAAATGGATGTCTACCCTGCAGTATGGATTCAGAAGAGGACGATCAACCATAGAGGCCATTGGGAAACTATGCGGAATCGCGAACAAGGCAATCCAAGGAGAGCGATGGATGTATGGAGCAAAGGAGTACTGCCTGGTGATCACACTGGACATTAAAAATGCCTTCAACTCAGCAGGATGGGATCATATCCTGGAAGCTCTTAGCACAATAGATGCGCCGCCTTATTTAGCAGCCATCATAGAAAGCTATTTGAGCGATAGAGTGCTCATGTATGAGACGGACAATGGTGTGAAGCGGCACGTGGTTACGAGAGGGGTTCCACAAGGATCTGTTCTTGGTCCAATGCTGTGGAATATCATGTACAATGGCATACTTCGGCTCCAATTGCCAGCCGGAGCAACTATCATTGGTTTTGCTGATGATATTGCGGTGGTCGTGGTAGCAAAACACCTCAGCGATGTGGAACAAACCAGCAACAGAGCGATTCTGGAGGTCAGCAAATGGCTAGAGAGCAAGGGCCTATCGCTGGCTACTAAAAAGACGGAGGCAGTGCTAATTAGCAGCCGTAAGATTGTGGAGACGGCTCATATTATTGTAGGCGATACTACAATTATATCCCGCCCCGTCCTTAAGTACCTGGGAGTGATGATCGACCATAGGCTAAACTTCAGGGACCATTTGGCGTACGCCAGCAAGAAAGCCAGCGGTACGGCAGCTGCGTTAGCTAGATTAATGGCCAATACTGGAGGACCAAGGCAATCACGGCGTAAACTGTTGGTCGGTGTAGTGAGCTCGACCCTACTATACGGTGCACCGGTCTGGGCACCAGCCACGAGATACCCAACCTATATCCGTGCAGCCAACGCAGTCCAACGCGTCTGTGCGCTGAGGGTTTGCTGCGGTTTCCGAACCATCTCTAACGATGCTGCGCTGGTGGTGGCTGGACTACTCCCGATAGACCTCAAAGCACAGGAAGCTGCTGACCTATACTTGGAAGCACCAAGAATCCAGGAAGTACGAAGAGCGGAAATACGCGACTCCACAATGAGGAAATGGCAAGAGCGGTGGCAGAGATCGACCAAAGGACGATGGACATTCAAGCTAATCCCCAACATAGGATTATGGCTGGACAGAAGACATGGACAGGTGACATACTACTTGACGCAACTTCTTACGGGACACGGATGTTTGAAATCTTATCTACATAGGTTCAAACACGAAGACGACCCTTACTGCCCAGACTGTACAGGGCAGTCGGTCATCCAAGACGCAGAGCACGTATTTTTTGTCTGTCCGACCTTCAATGAAGAACGACATAATCTGAGCATGCGGGTGGGGAGGACACCAGCCGCTGGCAACCTGGTGAATATCATGCTAGAGTCTGTAGAAAACTGGTCTGCTGTCTGCAATATGGCCACGGTAGTCTTTCAAAGCCTGCGTAGCGCAGAAAGATTGCGCAACAATTCACATAGGAGAGAATCCTAGATGAGCCCTATGGGCAGTTCCCCCGGGTGAAGTAATACCTCACGGCAGTGCCACCGGGATTCGGGGAGAAGAAGGCGGTAGTTTAGTGGGTTAAAGTCCCACACTTCAGTTGATGCTTCTATCGCCAACAAAAAAAAAAAAAAAAAAAAAAAACAACAACAACATACACAAACATACGCATGGCATGCGCGCGCAAACGCGGTAACTGACAATGCAAGACCCCCTCTCTCCCACAAGCAAAATTGATTCGTATATAACTTCGGTGTTTTTGTCCGATCTTAGTGATCTTTTCAGAATTTTCAGATAGATATTGGGCCTTACTATATATATGTAAAGTTTGGAAGGTCTATCTTAAAAATTGTGGCTCTGACAGATTTTTGCGCTTAAAGGGGGGAGGGGGAGGAATTTTCCAAATCTGAAACAAACTCGTTTTGAATCGGGTATACACCTATCTACATGCAAAAATTTGTGGCTCTAGCTCTTATAGTCTCTGAGAAACACGCGTTCATACGGACAGACAGACAGACGGACAGTCAGACAGACAGACAGACGGACGGACAGACGGACATAAATCGACTCGGCTGTTGATGCTGATCAAGAATATATATACTTTATAGGGTCGTAAATGTTTCCTTCTACCTGTTACAATTTTTTTTAACCAACTTAAAACCCCTTTTCCCATTTTCAATGGGAACAGGGTATAAAAAATAAAACCACACTCACACCCACAAAGAAAACCATACCAGCACTATGCACAACAATAACCAATATTAAAAAAATCTCAAACCCCAAGAAGACGGAAAGAAACCAAAGAAGAAGTGCCCAAAGGACCCCCTGTATACACCGGCCTGTGAGATGACCTGCACTGGTCTCTAAATCAATAAAATGAACAACTTTAAACCACGATCATCCTAAAATCATCCTAAAATTATTGTTTGAAAATTTAAAAAACAAAATTATACATATTAAACTTTGTTAATTTTAACCCCATAAATGCAATAAAAAAAAAGTAAAGAAATATTTGTGAAAGACTAAGCTGTATCTCTGGGGAAAGTCGTAGAGTGCAAATGTTGCATCGTCTCATCTTCATTGAGATTACACAGGGGGCATTATGTTGACCGGGTATTATTGAACTTTGAATTTTTAGAACCATAATAGGCTCCACGAGCTTTAATTATCGACGTATTTGCTTCTGGGTGAAGTTTTCACAGCAATATTCAGATCCCTTGATATAGGCAAGGTATTTGTAACTTCTAGTTTCGCTGGCTTGTGCACTATGTATTTATTGATTTGACCTGTTCAGTTTCATTTGTGTTAGAAGGTTGATACACATTTTGCTCCAATTCCTTTTGTTTACTTCATCAGGTAGTAGGATATAAGAAGCTTGAAGGCGTCTAGCTGGATCATTGTAACAATAATTTTTGTCGTTTAATTTTGTCTGTAAGTACGTAAGGCGAGGGGATTCATACTCAAAACAGAGTTTTGGTTATATATCTTAGGAGCAATTCGTATGTATAGTGGAACGCCTCTTCTACTCCGGTTTCAAGGTTCATACTTTGAGTAGCATATTTTTTATTTCCTCGTCGCTATCCAATTCATCGTGCGTATAGCATCAAGGCGTAAAGCATCCCATTTTATATTTCCTGTTGTGTTTAAAAGGGTGCTGAAATAATCCTTCAGTGCTGCTGAGTATGTCTGAGTCTGAGTTTAAATGTATTGTTGCTTTTTTGTGCTGCACAGAGTGTCGTACCTTTCTTAAGGTCAACATATTCCAATTTGTGTTCCGCATCGTTAGATTTTCGATACTTGTTAAAGCATTGAATACACCACCCGTGCGTCGCAACTACTTGTTCAATGTCAAGACTTTATTTGACAATGTCCGCTATTTGCATTTCGGGATTTTCTTGCATTTCTGTTTCAACATCACGAATATCAGATATTAATATTTTCATTTTCATTTAAATACAACAAAATGGACAAAAACCCACAAAATCCCAAAACCAAGAGCAAGAACAACCACAAGCAGAAGACATCTTTGAGGTACCTTCAGTACATCCCGACTTGAGGTCATCTGGTATTATGTTTAAAGAGGAAGCGATGAAGCCCACCCTTGAGGGACTGAAGAAGCAAATTAAAGAACTCCATGAAGGCATACGTCTGTGGACCACATTCACAGATGAAGAATATACAAACCAGCAGAATTTGCCGTCTACAATAGTTCCCCTGCGCCAGCTGGCATCCATAACTGGAGTTTCGGAGCCCAACCAAGTCGTCACAAAACAGCGAAGAAAAGTCTTGAGTCGATAGCCCGAACAGAGGGGGAATCTTGGTGCCAGCGTCCGCATACACATTGGCAAGCAAACCTTCGGCTGCATCCCGGTTCTTCCAAATGTACCCCTGGGATTGGCGCACCAACTTTTTTCGCTTCGACCCTGAAGAGGTGCCACCGCTTGGATTTGAGCATGCCTACAACTGGATGCACTTGCAAAACTCAATACTAAATAAATAAAACAAAAACCTTAAGAAAAATAAGGATGAAAAATTATAGCCCACCGCACAGTAGCAAGTGCTAAAGTGGAATGATGGAATTGTGGTTGAGAGTTTGTAAAGTTCACAAGATTTGAAAGTCAAAGCCTACTAAAATTTGACTATGTAATTGCCCATTATTAATAAGAATTTCGATCACTAAGCAAGCCATTCGGAATTTTTGTTGTAAAACCGAAAATATACCGAAGCAAAACCAGACTGAACCGAACCGCCAGTTTATGAACAACGAACCGTCAACGGCGGAAGCCATTTCCGTCTGTCCGTATGAACGCTCAGATCTCAGAGTTGGTAAGAGATAGAGTGTTGACATGTATGGAAAATAAGCTTTAATACTTGCAGGCAGATCAAGTTTATTTTCAATTTTTGCACGAAGAAAGAATGTTCGTACCTTCAGCATATAACGGGTGACAACTAAAAATCCGCACAAACTTTGAGAGAGCGTCCTTAGCTGAGCTTTACATAAAAGATTTCGGGATGACATTTCTTTTCTCTTTGTTCCTCCTGTCAAAACGATTTCATGCCCCCCCTGACAACAATTTTGACTAGTAGTCGCCATCATGCCTTCCGAGCAAGAACGTCTTCGTGATCGCGTTGTTAAATTCTACGAAATGCACGCTGACAAAGTTGAAGTGTTTACAGTAAATCATTTTACCCAAGAGGGCAAGTCCAAAAGCACAATTTAAAGTATTTTGCAACGAAAAATAATAAAAAAAGAAGTTGGAAGTGGTCGGAAAGCAAACATTATGACCGGCCATGCTGTCAGAAAGCTATCCCAACTTTTTAACAACAAAGACAACATAAGTCAACGAGATGCACACAGAAGATTTAATTGCAGCCAACAACATATCAGTGAAGTGCAGAAAAAGAATAATATTGTTGCCAGACGTAAGCAAAGAGCACCAAGTTACACACCTGACCAAATACAAACTGTCAAATCTCAATGTCGGTGGATGTGCAACCAATGTCGCCTTTTTGCCAATATCCCTTTTGGAACGGAACCCAACAATTGCCAACCGAACAATTTTTTGGAAGTCTGAGTGCTGCAATTTACAAAAACAACTGGAAGGCCAAAAATATCTAAGAACTGACCAACAGGATTCGCTTATGTATCCGGACATACGACCCCAAGGTGATACAGGCCGACTGCGGAGACATTTTCCGGAAGCTACGTCGAGTGACTGATAACGGTCCTTTCGACCAAATCCATTGATACCATTCTTTTTGTATATTTAGTCATAAATAAACCGCCAAAATTTCATAAAGATCCGTTGAGAGTTGTGGGTATGGCGGCACAAGCCGATCGGCTAATAGCCGATTGTCTTAAGCCCGGAGCCTCACTATGTAAGGACGAAGCCGGAGATTAGTCACAGATCCGTACTGTGGCACTGTACAAATGAAGTAACTAATTCTCCAACCTGCCAGGAGGCGATGACGAGCAGACCCCCAACGAGGTGATGGCAAAAAAAACAAATCGCTGAGCTGAAGACTGCCCGCTGAATGTTCATGAGAGGAGTGGAAAGGCACCAATCGATGGTTAAGATGGCACACAAAATAACAAATCAGCTGCGTCTTAGGCAAAGTTATACGAGCTCGTGGGGGAGTTCCAGAGAAGAGCCCTATTTCGATAAAGAGAAATGCCCTTTACAAGTCACTTATACGGTGCAGAAGCGTGGACAAAAACAGCCGTGGATGAGGCAGCAATTGGAGTGTTCAAGAGAAAAGTTCTTCGGAGGAAAAGTTTGCGACGAGTTTCGTACTTTTGAACCACGAACTGTATGAGCTATATTGGGACACTGATATAGTCAAGTGCACAAAACAACAGCGCTGCGCTTGATTGGACATGTTACTCTTATGGATGAAGAAGCTCCAGCAAAAAAAAGTGTACAATCGGAGAGCGCCCGAGACCGTCAAACGGTTGTGATTAAAATATCGGGTCAAATAAGAAGAAAAGTTGAAAAATTCTCTGAAGGAGGTAGGTGCACATTTCGTTTCTTCGTTAAACTCAATAACAGTTTAACACGTGGCGCGGTAGGTGGTCATTATATTTGACAGTTCAGCATTTTGTTTATTCAGTGGTTTTACAAATTTCAATTTCATCTTTTTTTTATTCATTTGTTTTCTTCATTTTGGATATTTCAAAGGGTAATGATTGATAAGTAAAATTTTTTGTGCAATTTATACAAATTCATAATTTATGTTTCGATAGTTACGATAGGGATGGATCTTGCTAACATTGACCGACATTCCCAGAATGCAACGCGACAACGCAATGTCGCAGCACGTCGAACAGAGGAAAAAGTGTGCTTTTGAAATAGAACCAGCTCGAGTCAGAATAATGGTAAATCGTAAACCGCATATGATCTGAAAAGAGCACAAGGCATAGGCCCGTTGGAGACTAAGTATATCGTACAGTAATCTCGTTTTGGAGCGTCATAAGAAGTTCATTGCCGAATATAAACTGAAAAAAGCACTAAAAGATACTGAACGCTGTAAAAATCTGGAAAAGCAACCCGACATGGGCCGCAAGTCGCCTTCGATGGATGCAAAAAAACCAACTCGCCAAGCAGCAACCCAATCGAGGCAATTACCGAACAAGTCGCCTTCGATGGATGCAAAGAAACCAACTCGTCAAGCTGCAGCACTGTCGGAGCAGAAGCAGCTATAGTTACGGTTAAAATAGATAAATGAAGCTTACAATGAGCATGAACGATTGAGAAGAAGGGAAGTTCGTGTTCAGCAAAGCGATGAAGCAAGATTACAACAAGCAAATAATAAAGTAAATCATCTTTGTGCAATTTTCAAAACAAAGAAAAAAGAAATACTTAGTTCAGCAATTGCAGCAAATGTTACACAAAACCCAGTGAGCTCATCAAACCGTTTACGAATTCGTTGGAACAGATGCCATTCTCATTTTCATATGAGTTTGGATTTTCATTAAGATTGTTGACACGTAGGTGCACATTGAAAATATCGCGAGATTTGATAAGATTAATAATAGACTTGGATTATCTTTAATTTTTTATAGAGTAGGAAAGTTGCTTGCGTAGTTTGAAATCATTTTGGTAGTCAACCAAGATTGACAGTGTGTGATTTTAAGTCAAGCCGTGAAGGTGCTCTTCCGTATCCGATTCGAAAGCGAACCAGAAAAACGGAAGTGAGCAAAAAACTATTATTATTAAAAGCAGATCCCAATTAAAGTTTGAGTGTTTGTCTTTACTTGGATCCACGCTTAAGCCCTCTCAAGAACTCCTCTCTCAAGTCAATTGGCAGAGAGGGATGGCAAGAAGAAAACTGAAGAGTCAGAATTAAATGCTCAAGAGCTGACAATGCGAGAAGACGCTGAATATACCGAGAACCCAAAAAATCGCCCCAGTAAAACATGGCAAAAAACTTATAAAAGCCATGGGTCAATGGAACAAATTGGATAAAAAAAAATAGGGGAAAGTTAACTTGGGGGGGGGGAGTTTTTTATACCCGCAGCTTCCATTGAAAACAAAAAAGTTTTTCTAAGACTACTTTTTGGACATTATCTTTCAATGGGATCTATACTATTTAGATGTCTGATTTCGATTAAACTAGGTGAAATTATGGAAAAGCATAATACACTGTTAATTGCGAAATTCGGAGGCGATCCCATTTAAAACAAAAAGTTTTTCTCACTAGAACTTCTTTTTCGACCGATCATTCATACTGCAGCTATATGCTATAGTCATCCGATTTTGATAAAACTTTTGTAGAATTGTGTCCAAAGTATATAAAATAAGTGTATGCCAATAAAAGGACGTTTTCATTAAAAACAAAAAAGTTTTTCTCACTAGAGCTAGTTTTTCGACCGATCGTTCCTATGGGAGCTATATGATATAGTCATCCGATTTCGACCAATCTTTGTAGAATTGTGTAAAAGTATATAAATTAAGTGTATGCCAATGATAAGGACGTTTCCACTAAAAACAAAAAAGTTTTTCTCACTAGAACTAGTTTTTCGACCGATCGTTCCTATGGGAGGTATATTCTATAGCCATCCGATTTCGACCAATCTTTGTAGAATTGTGTAAAAGTATATAGAATAAGTTTATGCCAATGATAAGGTTTTCATTAAAAACGTTTTCTCGCTTAAAAAAAGAGGTGTCTATAGATTTCCACTAAAAACAAAAGTTTTCTCACTAGAACTAGTTTTTCGACCGATCGTTCCTATGGCAGCTATATGCTATAGTCATCCGATTTCGACCAAACTTAGTGAAATCATGGGAAGGGATAGTAAACTAAGAAATACGTACTTTGGAGGCGTTTCCATTAAAAACAAAAAAGTTTTTCTCTTTAAGACTAGTTTTTCAACCGATCGTTCCTATGGCAGCTATATGCTATAGTCATCCGATCCGGCCGGTCCCGACAAATGTGCTGCGTATTTGTACCAAAAGACTTTGTGCAAAGTTTGGTAAGGATAGCTTTAAAACTGACGGAGGAGATAGCATAGAAACAGACGGACAGACGGACAAGGCTAAATCAACTCAGCTCGTCGTGCTGATCAAGAATATATATACTTTATGTGGTCGGAGATGCTTCCTTCTATGCGTTACAAACATCCGGACAATTTTATAATACCCTCTGCAAGGGTATAATAAAATAAAATATAAAGCCCACCGCACGGTAGCAAGTGCTAAGGGGAAATGATAGAAAAAAGAACGAGGGTTTGTAAAGTTCACAAGATTTGAAAGGCAAAGCCTACAAAATTTTTAATGCCCTTGCAGAGGGTATTATAAATTGTGCGGATGTTTGTAACGCATTGAAGGAAGCATCTCCGACCACATAAAGTATATATATTCTTGATCAGCATGACAAGCTTAGTTGATTTAGCCCTGTCCGTCCGTCCGACTGTCCGTCAGTCCTTCTGACCGTCTGTCTGTTTCTATGCTATCTCCTATGCTAACTTTGCACGAAGTCTTTTGGAACATATAGGCTGCACATTTGTCGGAACCGGCCGGATCGGATGACTATAGCATATAGCTGCCATAGGAACGATCGGTTGAAAAACTAGTCTTAAAGAGAAAAACTTTCTTGTTTTTAATGGAAACGCCTCCAAACTACGTATTTCTCAGTTTACAATCCCTTCCCATAATTTCACTAAGTTTGGTCGACCGGATGACTCATAGAGCACCATGGGCGCCTTAATCGGTCGAAAAACTAGTTCTAGTGAGAAAATTTTTTTGTTTTTGGATGAAGTTCACCGCAGTTTTTCAAAATCGGATGACTATAGCATAAAAGCGCAGTATGAATGATCGGTCGAAAAGAAGTTCTGTCAGAAAAACTTTTTGTTTTCAAATGGGATCGCCTCCAAATTTCGCAATTAACAGTGTATTATGCCTTTTTCCATGATTTCACCAAGTTTAATCGAAATCAGACATCTATATAGTATAGATCCCATAGAAAAGTAATGTCCAAAAAGTATTCTTAAAAAAACTTTTTAGTTTTCAATAGAAGCTGCAAGGTTCCGACAAATGTGCAGCGTATTTGTACCAGAAGACTTCGGGCAAAGTTTGGTGAGGATAGCTTTGAAACTGACGGAGGAGATAGCATAGAAACAGACGGACAGAAAGGACAGACGGACTCACGGACAAAGCTAAATCAACTCAGCTCGTCATGCTGATCAAGAATATATATACTTTATGTGGTCGGAGATGCTTCCTTCTATGCGTTACAAACATCCGGACAATTTTATAATACCCTCTGCAAGGGTATAAAAAAAGTACATACAATAAAAAAAATCAAGCTGATATCTCTATTGGAAGAATTTTTTACCGCTAGCTTTATATAAGCGCAATGACTCCTAACTGTGATGGCGCCACAGAAATTTCATTTTATGCCCAAGAATTCCATTTTGGGGCTCAAGATTCCACTAGCCCACTAGTTGAATCAATTATCATGAAAATAAAAAAGTTATAAGAATTGGTCCCGATCGTTTCTATGGGAGCTATAAGATACAGTCGTACGATTTGGTCAATTTTTTAGAAGTAAATTTAAAGTATTTCTCTATGTTTTTGGTAAAATTTTCATAGCGATATCACCACTAGAAGTATTTATGGCCACGGCTCCATACAAGCCCCACCACTGTGCAGCCGTGGGGAAAATGTCATCTTGAAAGTAAATGCACCTTGTGGTCAAAAATCTGAACATTTTACTGCGTTAGCCGAAATGCTTACTATTCGTCAATAACAAAGTCTCTGGCCGTATGATGTTGCCATGGCAACATCAAATGTTGCCAAATTCAATGATGAAATTCTTCACACAAACAATTGCCGGCCAGAACCTGACTCGAACACACGACCCACGGTTTCAGAAACAGGTACTCGCAACACAGCACCACCGAAGCATCTAACGTTTGCTGTAAAAATGTAGAGCTTAAGCGGTCATAATTTGTTGTTGCAAAAAAATCGAAACTCTGAAACGATTGCCAGATGTGAAATGTTTGTTTTATTTTTAGAATGGTCTATTTTTAGATTATTTTTTCGTTTCATCCCCGCCCGCCATTGCCATGAAGCTTCAAAACGAAATTTAAGGGAGTTTGCATGAGGTGCGGTATCTATTGTATGTAGTATCTTTGCTCGTATCCAGCACTACAAAAAAAAAAGTTCCTGTCAAACTTCATAAAAAAAAACTATGGCAGGAATTTTTTGTTTACGTTTTCGATTGTTTAGTATCCAGCAACATGATCGAAATCAACAGAATTGATCGAGAGTTGTCCTATCGATAGTGTTTGTGGAGTGTAAGAACATCTGTCAGACAGCGCACAAAAATATTGCTTTCGGTTGTGATAAGGGAAAAAATGGAGCCCACAACTGTGCGCAAGACCAAAAAACAGATTGCAAATTTTCAACAAGTAGAAAAGATTGCCTTAATAAAAGGCAGTTGAGGCAAGACCATGTGTTTTGGCGGATCACTGATAAGAAGCATTTTGAAAAGATTTCTGAGAAAAGGGCATGGGAAAGTGTTATTAAATAAATTATAAAAATAATTAATATAAGATATGCTTTCTAGCAAAATAATGTAAGAGCGCGTGGACATCTCTGCGCGACAGTTTAAGGTAAGATCGGATAAAAGTGGTGCTCGACATAAGTGGTGGTCAAAAACTGATGACTTCGCTGGTTTACTTTGCGAGTACCTGGAAAACAAGAAGCCCAGAACGATCTTCCCGTTGTGGGATGAGTTGCTGAGTAAAATACCATCCAATATAGTATCGAACCTGAGGTGGAGATTACAAATCTGTTATTTTCGAAGATGCAGCAGAATGCTGCAATAAATCTTGCCACTTAGCAACCACAATAATACATCCCTATATTAAATAATAAATCATTTAATAATAATAAATAATATTATTCTTTTTTTGTTGCCGCACTAACAGATTCATTTGCAAAGGTACTAACCCGGCTTTAGAGTTGACATAATCATTTATATTGATTCTTATA